>JARK01000141.1:5000-24647 GCA_000688135.1 Ancylostoma ceylanicum | reverse complement strand
ACACACACACACACACACACACACACACACACACACACACACACACACACACACACACACACACACACAGAGTCTCGAATCAGATATTCATAATTTATGAAGGCGGTACTCCACGGAAAATGCAGAACTATTCGAAAATGCAGAAAACAAGTTCTAGCGAACTGATAATCAAGCTTACTTGGACAGCGTCGACAATACACCCAATTTTGCGCACGCGTCGCATCATCCTTTGTAGTGAAGAGGGAAGATCACCATAGCATAAGGAATTTGCATCAAGGTTTGATAATACAGTGCCAAAGTTCTGTAAAACATTACGTTACTTCAAAATAGCGCCTTTAAACTGTTGAACCTACCTGGCCCTCACCTTCTCCAACAACGCCATGGTCTAAGCTGATAAACGCGTCGTTCAGCGTCCCTACAAATAGTTATGAATACATATATGTATGTAGTAATACAAAAACAACAAAGTAGCCTTCAAATACCTGGCCCAGCACTGCAGTCAATGCAAATTTTGCTGCTTTATCCTCAAAATTGCCCAGAATGAGACTACCTCATGTGAGTGTACAGTCGTTCCAAAAAATACTAGCCTCCGGCATCCACCGCCCGTCTGCTGAGCCGCGCCACGGCTCCTATGCATTATAATACGTGCTGCAACGTGGCTCAGTCGACGCGCAGTTTAGCGTGACCATAATGCATAGGAGGCCGGCGCTGCTCAGCAGACGGACGGTGGATGCCGGAGGCGAGTATTTTTTGGAACGACTGTACATATTATACGATTCACAGCAAGAATTTCATGTGGAACAGACCTATCCTGGCTACTAAATATTATGTTTGATTTCCATGTCAAGAGGTGTAGCCGCTCATTAACTGGGTCATGTCGCACCTCAACCCCACCTTCCCACAGGCTCTCTCTCCTCTTTCACTCACACATATCGAAGCAGAACATACCTGATCCAGGTGATGTGACAGTGAATTTGTGATCCACGCGATTGTCTTTTACGTCCACCATGAGGTATGGATCTAATATACAGTCCTTGTCGAAAAGTTAGACGGAATGCGCGTGCGGTTCGGTGTCGCTACGACCCCGCCGCGGCGCGGCTCCCAATCGATACGATCCGCCCCGCAAGGCATTTTTGTCGTGTTTTTCGTAAAAAAAAATCGTTCTTTCGCGTTTCTTCCTTGCAGTTTTCCACTTCTACTCATTTCTTTACATTTTTAGGATAGTGCACAGCAGTTTTCGTTCCCTTTTGAATTGGTTGTGTCCACTTTTGCAAAATATTCCAATTTTTTTTATTCCTTCGTATATTTTTTGCCCTAATTTGCTATTTTTTGCTGTTCTTCGCCTGTTTAAAGTTCCATTCTGTTGTTTTGATGTTGCGTTCATCGTTCGCCTCTCACATGTCGCTGTTTCTTCGTTTATTTGCCCATGTTTTTGTTTCAGATAGATTTCCGATCATGTCTACTAAGCGATAAACGAAGAAACAGCGACAGACAACAAAATGCAACTATAAACAAGCGAAGAATAGCTATTTAGGGCGAAAAATATAAAAAGGAATAACAAATATGGAATATTTTGCAAAAGTAGACACAACTAATTCAAAAGGGAACGAAAACTGCTGTGCATTATCCTAAAAGTGTAAAGAAATGGCTAGAAAGCAGGAACTGCAAGGAAGAAACGCGAGAGAACGATTTTTTTAAACGAAAAACACGAAAAAAATGCCTTGCGGGGCGGATCATATCGATTGGGAGCCGCGCCGCGGCGGGGTCGTAGCGACACCGAACCGCACGCGCATTCCGTCTAACTTTTCGATAAGGACTGTACCAACTTGTGAAAAGGCATAGATAAAAATCTGCGATAAGGACGAGCATGGTTGACAGCCTAATCCAAGCATAAAGCAATACATAATGAATTAAGTTCATTGCCAGACCACTGACATCACAATAATCGCTACAAAATATCAACGCCATTCGATCGAAAACAGGCAGTGTTCCACAAGAATGAAAATGCGGAAGAAGTGATCACAACATTAAGAATACAAGTATGAATAAATAATGAATTCTGTATTTGTTAAAGCTCCTGTTTGTTTTTGATTTCAGTAGTATTTGGTCCATTCAGATAATCTGTATAAACCTGATACGGATCAACATCATCGAATTTATGAAAAGATATCGGCAGAATCCTTCTGAAAGACAAACATTTGATATAAGAAAGAGATCAGGAAAAGGAAAAATACCGCAGATATGGTTGTGGATAGTCGACTGGTCGAGCTTGGTGAAAAGCGGCACTGTGAACGATTACTACCCCGGATCTCCGGGCACAGATACCTGATCAAAAACTATTGAAGTGATGCCCAATGAAAGAGCCACACATGGAGCTCACCAATAATCATGTCATCAGGAGAATCATGGGCTGGGCATTCACAATCAGAAACAATAGTCTTTGCTGCCGATGAAGAAAAAACCATACTGCACTAGATTCCATTTTAAAAGCAACACAAGGGCAAGAAATTATTTGAGGTTCTCAAGAAATACGTACCCAGATCCACCCGTTGGGTAGTCATAACCATCTCGGCCAGAATTGGAAAAACCATAGCCATATCGTTCCCCTAAGATCACCTTAAAGGCGAACGTTAACCAATTCAAGCGAATAACAAGAACATTCATCCAACTGAGGTTGCCTACCTTCTCATCCTTGCCATAACAGGAAAGCAGTTGCAAGAGTCTGGGGATACTGAGCAGAGTATCATCGTCCGCAATAACCAACCAAGAAAATCTCTCATCCATACTGTTCTTATTCAAACTACTGACAAAATGCCTCAAAATTACAAGCGTTTTCCCACAGTGCCCTGGAAGGAAACATTCAAGCGAATCTGCATTTAGAAGAGCTATACAAGGCCGTTACTAAACCAACCTCTGACTGCATTGGGTATTCCAGAATCGATTGTAGGAATGCTGTCATTTGCTATGTCACTAAAGAATTTAACAGAAGACAACGAAGCACCCCATGTGCGTTGTATGACAGGTACTGAAAGAACATAAATAGTGGGTGCGGACATAAGTTCATGCGATTTTCCCCGCTGCAAATTTCTTTCGTAAGCGCTATCTTTTGACCACGTGTTCTATAGCACTCCAAAACTCTCTCTTTGCCTTACACAATAGTTTTATCCATTTATTCAAAAACGACTAGATGTCCTGTTTTAGGGCCAAGGAAAAGAAGTGTTTAGCCAGCAAAAAGGGGACATCATTTTCAGCACTTTCTTGTATCCTACTCGGAATTCAAAGGCAGTCGCAGCTCCTCGAAGACTACATGCATTGAATATACAAGACAAAAGCTCATACGAATGTTATGACTCAAAAGGCTAATGACCCGCAGTTAGACGTCACATTTAATAAATGAGTAAATGACGACCGACGCTGAAGTGGTCGATACCATAAGAGTTGATGGCATCGATCTCCCGAAGACCGACGCGTTTAAAGGCAGTGTCCAGGCAAAATCATTGAGCTCGAGTGCTCATTAGATTATGAAAGTGGGTCGACTCTAAAGGCATTTGCCAAAGTTTCAGCAAAAAAGTCTCAGAAATAAGCAAGATATTCGCCTTAGACCCAGTCCCAAATCCAAGACCCAGTCCCAACTCTCCCCATCATGGGTCAGCTTGTTGAACACGTGTTCTTAAATTTGACACGTATTGCACTCGATACCGGTCTAGAATTTCGACTACAATTGAGGAAAAAACTGATTACTAGTAAAACTACCAACGAAAAGAGTAAAGTGGTGTTGTAGATGTTCCTCAGGATGCCTTTAGAGTCTACTAGACGGTATGCCCAGCTTCGCTCGGGTGTTTAATTTCTCCCGGTAGTTTAACGTTGACGACGACAACTGTTAAACCTAACGATGCATTCATAGTGCTCATCATTTTCATGATCAGCCAAGGAATCCTTTTTCATTCGCCTCTGTCAGAAAGTAGGAAAAGATGTTTCTCGGTAAACTCTTCTTTAAACTTTGCCATATTCACGTTCAACTTGTTGGAGAACCCCAGTGGAAGTGTTTTTACCTAACACTAAGTAAAGGCAGAAAAATCGACAAAATTGATAATTCTATCTTCTCGTGGAATGTGGTTGTCGTATTCGAGTTTGGCACACTGAAGAACCCCCGTGGTCTTCACCGTCCCTTGGGCAAAAATTGCGAAAAGTCAATAAAGTCGATAGATCAATCCTTTGTGCAAAGCGGTTGTCATATTTGTGTTCAGCGTATTGGATAACCCCAGTAGACATGTCCTCACCGACCCTTGGACGAAAATTGCGAAAAATCAATAAAATCGATAAATCAATATTTGGTACAAAATGGTTGTCATATTCGTGTTCAGCGTATTGGATAACCCCAGTAGACATGTCCTCACCGACCCTTGGACGGAAATTGCGAAAAATCAATAAAATCGATAAATCAATATTTGGTACAAAACGGTTATCATATTCGTGTTCAACGTATTAAAAAGCCCCAGTGGACATGTCCTCACTGACCCCTGGGCAAAAATAGCGAAAAATCAATAAAATCGATAAAACAATACTTGGTGCAAAAAGGTTATCATATTCGTGTTCAGCGTATTGGATGACCCCAGTAGACATGTCCCCAGCGACCCGTGGGCGAAATTTGCGAAAAATCAATAAAATCGATAAATCGATCAATAACCTAAAGTAGCCTAAAACCTCCGCCGGCCCGAGATGTATGTGTGTGCAAAGTTTGGTCCCGATCGGTTAACTCTCCGCGATTTCTATAAGGAACCTTTAACACATTGCGGACAATGTGATGCACATGGTGCATCACGGCCTTCCGCACCTGTATGGCCACGTGATGCACATGGTGCATCATGCCATTCCTCCACGCTCAAACCGCTTCTTTTCCTACGGCTCTCCCATACAACCACATTATTCACTATAGAGAACAGCATACTGGATGGGGCCGGTCAGAGCTCTTATTGTGACGAAGTCTCAAATGAAGAATTGTTTGGAAATCCACGTTCCTTTCCCAGCGATTTGAGAAGGCCTAAGCCTACACAAAGTCGCGAAAAAAAGCGAACCGCGCTCCTCAGATAAAAAAATTGTTCTCCTGTGGCCATGTGATGCACATGGTGCATCACGCCGCAGGACCAAAAAATATCGATCGGCCACGCGCACTCGCCACGCGAAAATGTGCTCGGTCCACAATGTGTCAAAGGAAGTGTCTCACCTCAGCTACACCGGCCAAGAATTTGCGCAAATTTTCGGCCGGTGTACGAGGCGCCTCCTGTCCGGCGCAGTTTTTGGCGATTACATGAGATATGTTACCCAGCTGCGTTGCGCCGGCCGCGGAGGGCTAGAGCATAGACAGGGGGAGTGTGGGTGGAGGCAGTACAGGGACCCATTAGGGATAAGAGACGCAGAGAGCGAGAGGAGCAGCGGTGCAAGGCCGGCTCCGGCCTTGGTTGGGGAACGTACCTCGTGCAACCGTTTTTGGCAGCGGGAACACCTACGAGATCAATGAGATCAGCGAAGGTGTATAGCGGGTTTCAGAGTTTTGCCGCGCGGCGCCGCGCCATATGGTGAAGGATATGGCGCGGCAAGTGCCGCGAGCAGGGGGGGGGGGCCTTCCAGAGATTTTGCCTCGCGAGAGCCCTCCGCGGCATTTTGCGAGCTCGCGCAGCGAGTCGCGGAGTCGAATGGTCGGAGGTATTCTTTGCCGCGCGGCAAATTTTGTCTCGGTCGGGAAGTAGCGTCAGAGCATGGTATTTCCATTATTTTGTTTATTATTCACTGTTATGCTCTGTCTTCGTGCAGCCTTCACATCGTAGATGGGATATTATTCAGCCTTTCTAAGGAATGCTATGCAGAAATTATGGAGAAACGACGCAGTGAATGCAGTGCATTGTTATTTCGATGTGAAGGTTTGGCAAATAGGTCGGAGAGGAGATCTTACAACTATTAGGTTGTTGCAAAATCGATGTCGGATTTCAACAGTTATTTATTTATTATATATACATCGTGATGAGTCACAATGCAACCCTTCGTAAAGAAGGTCATTCAAGAGAGGACCATAGAAAGGTTACTGGAGGCTTGAAAAGTAAGAACGTTAAAGATTTCAACTGCGGCGTGCATGAGACTAACAACCGTATCGACCCATTGCTGCTCCCACTAACAGAGCGGTTTAAGCAGTGCCCGAAAGTCTCTTAAACCTGACCACCTCTAGAAAAGTGGATTCAAGTGAGATGTGATCGTGGGCTCCGCATCTGTAGGTTCCTCACAGCCCATCCAAACAGCACATTCTTCTTGTCTCACATGCCACTTCATAGGGACAGAGTCAAATAATCAGGATCACAACCTCCAGAAAACCTCTCTATGGCTCAAGTACAAGCCAATATATGTGCACACAAGCATATTTCTGTTAAATATCGTTCAATTTCGCCATAAAGAGCAGTTGTAGAAAACATTTTTGAGAGCTGACATGTCGTGATAATGATACTGTAAAAGAGGATACGTCGAAATATCACGTGAAACACCTTCTGAAAATGAATGAATTAACTATTGCACTTTATAATGGTACAGATCCTTATTGTTTTCACTAATGTTCAATAGAGCGTCGTATTGAAAAGTTGGAAAGAATGGACGAGATCGTTTGTTTTTCCCTGAAGAATTTAGCTGGCAAATGTGGCACGATTTTGGCTACACGGATAGCAAAAACGTTTTCATGCTTCTTCATTTTGATGAAAGGGATATGGATAATGAAATCTGCGGTTCTACCACGGCAAGGCTTCAAGTTGAAAAAATAACAGAACCGTAAACGAGATTCCATTGACCAAATCTTACGAAAACGACAGAGATCGATTGCTTTTCTTCTCAATTCCAAATTTTCCAACCTTAATCTCTTAAGGCGTTCATTGTATGTGGGAAGGGCTATTGGGTATGTTTTACTTGGAAAACATCTGTAATAGAGTATTCTTGTGAAGGTCTTTTGAACGTTTTCCAGTTGTTCTATTTGCTTTTTTTGGTAGGGGCACCATACTGACGAAGATGATTCGAGAATGCTGCGAACATATACTTCATAAAGCTTGCATAGTGAGGGTGAATGATCTACTGTGAAAACTCTGAATAATCTGAACATTGCTTTGCTTGCATTAACGGTGATGCGATCAACATGATCAGTGAACGTTAAATCTTTGTTCATAATGACACCAAGATCTTTCACACTTTCGCAAGAATTGATCTTGTGATTCTCACCTAATGTATATGTACATTTTGCGTTCTTCTTTCCCATATACAAAACCACTGTTTTTTCGAGAGAGAGAGCTTCAACTGCCAGCGATCAAAGTATTGAACCAATTTGTTGATGCATAGTTGTAATTTAGATTGACTCTCAGAGGCGTTTTCCTCAGAATAGCTGATATACATTTTTAAGTCATCCGCAAACATTGCAAGGTGGACATTGCAGCTCACGAGGCAAGCATTGGGCAAATCAAATAGGTACACTATGAATAGCAGCGGCCCGAGAACACTTCCTTGGGGTACCCCACTGGGTACCTCGTACTCTGATGAGAAGCTGTTATTTACTTTAACACAGAATTTCCTACCAATCAAGAAGGCTTTTAACCAGCAGAGTAAATTCCCACGAATTCCTATGGAATGAAGCTTATGTATTAGTTTTGAGTGCGAAACTGAATCAAAGGCTTTTGCAATGTCATAGTATTCTATATCAACGCATTCTCCGTTAGAAATATGCTGATTCCAGTAATGAGTGCAATGCAGCAGTTGATCGGTAGTTGAAGTTCTCTGTCGAAAACCAAATTGCTGCTCAGGGAGGACGAAGTTTGATTCCAAGAATTTCTCCAGTTTTACTTTTACACATTTCTCCATTAATTTTGATGCAGTGCTTGTTATTGAGATCGGCCGAAAATCAGAAGGCATTCGAGGTGAAGATGTTTTGTTGATCGGTGTAACAACAGACCTCTTCCATAGAATAGGGACAGAAGCCAATCGCAGGGAATAGTTGAAAATGTGAGCAAGAGGGACGCTCAGCTCTTCACCACATTTGTGAAAAACTCTGAGGAATACCATCAAACGTAAGCGACTGCGAATCGCTCAGGCTCTTAGATAACCTTGCTACTTCTTCTGGCATTATAAGGAAAGAGCTAAGCGTTCTTCTAGTGGGATAATCAACTACTGGGAGTTTACCATTATCTTCAGTGAAAACTGAGTGGAAGTATTTTGCAATCGATTCACTCTTCTTTTCATCGGTATTGATCACATCTCCAAACTCATCACAGTAATCAGGAAAGCAGATAGATTTACTTTTCAATTTTCTCGTCACGAAAGTAAACAACGCCTTCGGGTTTTTACTGAGAATAAGTCGTTTTTCTCTGTTTTTTTCATATTTGCGAATCAACATCGTCAACTTAGCAGAAACCCGGTTATACTTATCTTCTACTCCACTACGATGTAATCGTTGGAAAAGAAAGTTTCTGTAGATGAGAAGTTTCCTTATATGCTGGGGGTATGAGTAGGAGCTAGGCCGAAAAATCGGTACGTTATCTTTGATTGAATCACTTACCACTTTACAAAACCGATCATACAATTCGTCAATATTCGAGAACCCATCAAAAACGTTTTCCCAACAAACACTTCTGTAGAATGTTTTCATTTGTTCATAATTAGCCTTAGAAAAGTTAAGAGAGGGTAGTTGTTCACTACATGATGTACATTCAACAAGGATGGAAAATCTGATCATAGAATGGTCTGAATTTCCTAATGGGCAGGTCACGGCAACATCTGTGACGATGTTATGTGGATCAGTGAGAATGAGGTCTAAAATGCTGGAACCGCATGTCGGCTGTAACACATGCTGTGAAAGTTGATGCATTTGAAACAACTGCATGTATTTGTTGCTTCTGCTGTCATGAGCAGTACCGTTACTTTTACACCAGTCAATGTTAAGATTGAGATCACCACAAATAATTGACCAAATAATCGTTGGACTTTGAATTGTCGTAACTTGGCAAAAACTGAACCTTTTCTGCCGCTTTAGTACTTATTTGAATCAGCACATCTTTCCCATTTTTCCGCCGAATTTTCGTTCCACTAGGCCTAAAGCCAAGCCCTCCGGACCCAGAAAAAGCGGCGAGATTGTTTTGAGCTAACGTATTTTTGCGGCTTATTCTTCCTCTCAGGGATAGGTCTCATAGCTTGGATTTGTGGTCATCGGTAGGGGAACAGTCCACTGAGTCAGGCAAATAAGGAAGAGCCTTGATCTCCGCCTGCATCTATTTCCACGGCGTCTTGGGTGAAAAGTGTGGTCTTGAGCCACTGTGAAATACTGGAGGACAATCGAATTGGATCCACTTGTTCGGTTTTCCCATCACGCTCGTTTCTCCGATGGCCCCAGAAATAATGGAATAATAAACCTCAAGGCCACCATTGAGAGACTGCACATGTCTCCTGGTGATAACTTCTACCAGTGCTTTCAAAACGACGTTGACGTCATCGAATTTCAGCGCATAACTCTGAGACACGTGTCTCCATAACTGTATGACTTGGGCCAACACTGGGCTACCACTTTGTTGGGCATTCTCTTCCGCACAGGTCGGCCATATTTCATGTCCAAGCCACTCGCTTGCTATCGAGTTTGAGTCCACTAAACAGTTTGGGACGAATTCTAGTGGACGAGTACATTTCGATTCTCTCTCGAAAACCACAGCAAAAGTGGGTAGATCAAAATAGAAATGAACATGCAAAAAAGGAAGAAATGAGCTTTGGATTAAGCACAAAATATATGGTGGAAGCACCATTTCACATTCTAAAAAATCATTCCAAAATTCGTGGTCCGAAAATCCGACATCGGTTTTGCAACAACCTAATACAACACATGATCAGTGTCGTTGAGTAGCATTCCAAGGATAACTTCTGGCAGCAAATTCTGGCAGGGAAATCGGTCAATTTAACTTCGCGTATGCAGCCCTGAGGATAAGCCGGGTGACGCCGTGTAGCGGCGACGACCGGCTGGTAACAAATCATGAACGGTATCTAAATAGTATACAGTAAATGAACGGCCACAAAAGGATATAAGACATAAAAACCAGCCGAATGCCAAGATCCTCATGTACCCAAAAAGCAGAAAACGCTCTGCTCTACGAATACACTGAGTACACTGAGATGTTCTTTGGATGTCACATCCCATATGACTTCATTTTTAACCTACCTCGAGTATCGTGGTTCCCACTATATGTCTTGACAGCAAAAGTGATGTCTTCTGGTGAAGGCAAAGATGCTGGAATACAAGGCGTAGGCTGAAACATTCCGAAACAGTGCAAGCTGAATTGTTCAGGCCGGGTCTTACCGTAATCCATTCGGGTGTGGAGCAAAGTGTCAGGTATAGCCGCACTTACAACGTTATATTTAACGGATGAAGTGAAAATGTCCGCACACAGTTAATTAGTGGCGTTATTTGCATTGAGTGTTGTTCTGGAAGCTTATTCCATATGTCCAACTTCGATGTCTTCTAATAGCTGTGGCGACTTATGTGGCGGATGATGGCGTCTTAGACTCTTGGACATATACTGTCCGTGATAAAAGCGGTGGTTCAGTGGAATATATTAGGGTGGTAAGAAAGTCTCGAGCCGATTCTTCTGAAAAAGCTAAAACTTTCGATTCTTAGAGGATACCATGACCTACCATGTGGTATCATTCTCTATCATTATCACTCTCGAAACTGGTAAGTAAATGTATTTGTGTAGCCAGCACACCCACGGGTCACCTGCGCAGCGCGGTCCGTGGGTGTGCTGGCTGCCCGATACGTCTGCAACGGTGGCCAACGAGTTTTGACGTGTCCGATAAATAAGATCAACAGCTTCACACGTCAGCTCGGTCAAGCTTCACAACCCGCTAACAGCTCAAACACAAAAACGAGGTGACACACTGCCTTCAACCGAGCGCTGGTTGCCAGGTCACAAGAATGTCTACCGTGCAAGAACCGATTTGCCAAAGTTAGTAACCTCCACCACTACGCGACTCCTTTCTTTGCCTCGTAGTTCACCGAATTCTAAAGCAGCAGAGTCGACCCCATGCTGCTTCGACTTATACACGATGTTGTTTGATATTTAATATTTTTTATCAAATTCTGAAAAAAAGAAAACTTGTGTAACAACCTAATAGCCGCGATAATACTTAACATCGCAGCGTTGGCGTTATGAAAGACACATTTCCATTAGTTCCGAGTCCATAGTTCTAGATGGGATCGCACATACTTCTTCAGAAAACAAATTAGGATATGTAGCAGGCGGAAAACACCAACAACCTTCCCAAAAATGTCCGTTTTGTATCCAGCTTTTTTTGTTACTGGCGTCATGCTTGAAGACAGCACATGCGGAAATACTCGACTCGAAGCTGATGTGCTGGTGGTGAGTTACGGACTTAGCACTCCATAAATGTGAAACGAACACAAACAGTAGTCGCCCACCTGCAGAGGGACTGCACTCGCCGTCGCGAACACGCCCGGACGTGTGCGCGTCGGACCGAGTTTTCACCGGCTTGACGCGCCAGTAGACCCACTGCGGCGCGTGTTTTGTAGTGCGAAATGCCTACAATTCACAGGGTTTCGTGGCGGGACGCGCACATTCTATAACGGAGCTATCGTCTGCAACACAAGGATTACCGCGGGTGCTGCCTTTAATTGCTTTTCGTGGTGATCCTGTGAGAACCGCCTGCAACCCGGAAAAAATTAGTAGGGACTCTGAAATCACGAGTAACATATGGAAGAGGCCTCCATAACAATTTTCAATGCGAAGAGTGCCACTGATTATATATTAATTATATACTAATTATATATTTATATTTTATAATTAGTGGCCTTAACTGCCCATGCACGGGCCAGTTCGAGGGTCTGAGTAACCGTGTGCGTTCATTTTCTTGACTTCAACCGTCAAAAGTGGCGTTGTAAGTGTGGTTGCACTTAACACTTTGCTTTTCGCTCGAATGGATTACGATAAGACCCTGCCCGGACAGTTCATCTTGTCAAAAAAAAATGGCCTGAATAACTCATCCTGTCAAAACAGTAGCCAGAGAAAAGTAGGAAATACATTAAGAAAGGAAACATTTCACATGAACGAAAATGTTTATCAAAATCTTTTTAACTTGCGATAAATAAATAGAAAACTGAGCCATCGAAATAAACTAACCTCAAAGAATATAGCACAATCACTTCCGCGCGTAGGGCAGAATAGATGTGGGGATGACAACAAACGCACATTACTTTGAATGAAGATGTACAAGGCAACCTACAAGAGTTCGAACACTATCACTGCTCTCGCCAGTGAAGGGAACTATTAGGGTGTTAAGTTGGAAATGCGCGCTGAAGTTTCGATGTCGTTATGAACGTGTTGCCAAATATTTTCTGCCAAACTTTTGATCTCGTCTGAAAGAGCAAATCATGGAGAATTTTTTCGCATGTGGATTGTCGAACATCCTTTCATTGTTTATTTTTTAGAGCATTTTATAAGGAGACCAACCAAAATTTCAGAATTTCCGTTCGAGGGTTTTATGTAGTAAAAGAGTGTAAAACTGCCGCTAAGCACCACCGCAGACCATATAAAGGATTAAGAGAATTTTTGCCGTATTACAGAGCTGAATCCATGAGAGAATGGATTACTCGAAAATGGCCCCGAACTTGGGTAACTGAACCGGAATTGTGACTGAAAATCGATTCCTCGACTGCCCTCTTCTTCGGATCGGGAATCGGGAACCGCACTTAGGACCGCCTACTAGCCCAGACTTTGCGCTTCCAGATGACCACTTACTTGCGTCGTTTAAGCCTTACATGGAAGAGAAAAATTCCAAAACTGTGACGAAACTAAGCTTTGGGTGTGTTGCTACTTCAGGTCACGGCGCTGCGACATTCCACAATAGAGCGCTCGTAATTTTTTTGGAAAATGTCGAAGGTTCAACAATACTAATTCTGCATGAAACTCAAACTGGGGTGTTGAAGCTTTGTTTTTAAAAAAATGATTTGTTCAATGCAAAAACGCGCATTCCGAACTTAACACCCTAATATTTACCAACACACTACCATATCTCAAGAACGTAGGTGCGATAGGGGGAAGCCGGGGGTCTCCGAAGTGAAGCGGTGAAATCATATATATATATAGAGAGAGAATCATATATATATGAAATCATATATATACTATAGTCAACTCCAAATGTCCGTAGACAAGAGTTGGGGGCGCGGCGCGGGTCTCTCGCTGTCTGCTGCATGGATTCAGCGTGGCATGCAGGGCAGAGACGCGGAGGAGAACCGCGCCGCGGTCCCAGCTCTTGTCTACGGACATTTGGAGTTGACTATACATGAAACACGGATGATTTCCCCTACTTGACTACTGTATGCAACACGTCTTATTCCGCTTTGTGTGTGAAGAGAAATTCCCTAAAAACCTGCTATTTGTCGTCATTTTGCTCGCTCTCCTTTCTCATTCACATGCATCTTTCATCTCTTAATCACATTCTTCATCTTCGCCACCAGAGGACGACTTATTTTAATGATAGTTTATTTTCACCGAGCGTTGCCCTGGTCACGTTCTCTTTTCTTCAGAGAGGCGGATCTGCCGGACACCCATCGAATGTAAAAGGGGGGGGGGGGGGAGAGACTCGACTCCGACAATCGCACATATGCTCAAGAATAAGAGAAAAACAAAAGTGGATCAACGTCATTCTCACCTCATGCTTAGCATCAATAGAGAATAAACTTAAAACCGGGNAAAAAGGGGGGGGGGGGGAGAGAGACTCGACTCCGACAATCGCACATATGCTCAAGAATAAGAGAAAAACAAAAGTGGATCAACGTCATTCTCACCTCATGCTTAGCATCAATAGAGAATAAACTTAAAACCGGGTTTGAGGACGAGCCCAAGGACTTGGCTAAGCTAAAAATGGGATGAGATCAGGGTATGCTACATGAGAAACTTTGCAACTAATGACGAACTCATCAAGTAATCCTCTAGACAGAACGAATCCACAGGCAGAATCGGGAAATAAAAATTGCTCCTCATCAGGACTGTCGTATCCGTAGAAATGATGTATGATGACGGGACTGAATTGTTAGATAAAGTCATTCTTTGATAAATCGCATAAAATACCCCTCATAGTTGTTGTTTGGGCTGAGGAGTAGGCTGAAAGGGTCTCACTTTTCGTCGCGCAATCCATGTCCCACAAAGTACTTCTCCCGTGGATTAAGATGTTGCAGGTAGTCGAACAATATATCACCATTTATATGAGAGTCCGACTCCAGGAAGATATACCACTCCGAAGGCGTAAGTGAATGAATCCTTCAAACAATGTACATTAACTGGTAGAAGCCCGTCACAGAATGCTTTCCTGAGATAACTTAGAGATTAGATTCAAACCTACTAAAAAGTGTCCATACAGCCCAAAACCCAGTAACTTCAGGAAAGTCTAAGTGAGGAATATAGACTTGAGTTCTCTGAAAATAGAAGACGAACTCCGGTATCTTGCACTCTTTTTCTGCCTGGCAGCCGCGCAAGCCTTGCGAGCCGCTACCTTTCGCAACAGACTTTCCCTAGCTACTAGTCCATTCACGTTATGTATAGCTGGTGTTTCCATGGAATTTCTAGTGTAACCACTTATCCATCTAATTTATTACAGCAAGTTCTTGACAAATAGTATGATGCGAAGAAGAAGCAATGAGCGATGATAGTTGAGGTTTTGAAGAAGTAATGACAGTTTAGTTCCTAATATAAGTCCACAAGTCATGAATTTACAGCGATTATGATGTGAAGCTTATTTACAATGTTTTGATCGGTGTTACTCTGACAAGCAACTTCTGGCTATGATTTCGACACATCCATCTTCAACTATTTCCACAGCTGCAGCGGAAATTTATGTTAACAGCATGTTTCGCTTAGAGTAGTACTCTGATGGCATGAGTACCCATGAACAAACGATGTGTGATTAAACCTAAACTATCGAAATCGATTAAGTGCAGTGGAGGATCCGCTGCATGAGGTCACTTCAGCATGAAAAGAAAGCACAAGGAGAATTGAGAGAACTGCGTTCCAGAACAACAACAACAACAACAACAACAATGAACACCTTATGAACTAGAAATCGTATTCATCCCCGAACAGAAATAGCCCCTTCTTACAAATGTGGCATAACGCGGATGTCCTCATTTCACGTACCACTCTGTAAGATATTTAAAGGAAAGATAAAAAAAACAGCAATACTGTATGGAAAGGGAAACAAAAATTCTGCACAGCAGAAGTTCATGTATCGCCTGCCTTGAACGCATACCGTCTATCCGAAACGACGAGTCCGCCCAAGCGGTCGAGGCGGCCACGTTTGTCAGCACTCCACGTCATCATATCTAATCTGCGTATCACGTTTCATCATTGTCTTTCTGATATCAACCAATGATCCGGCTGTGACGTGGACCGCTTCGGCGGACTCGTCGTTTCGGATGTACTGTACATTTCTACAAAGTGTCCACCGAAGTGGAAGCGCTAGGGGGTGTGGGTCGTATGGCGCGATTCTTCGGGTGGCACTATAGACAGGCTGGATTTGGGACGCACTATTAATACCCTTGGCCGTAACGAATATTCGAACAACTCGTCCACCTAACCGCAATCATCCACTCCATACGGGACGCCGCCATCGATTTTTTCCGTACATTTCCTCGATTATGGTTTGAACTATGAACTCGATATTGGCCTAAATTCGTTGTCAAGAATTTTCCAGAACCAGTCGACGACAATGCCACGATGATTTTCTTTCTAATAATTTTCCTAAACTGAACTTTCCTACGGATTTTCAGGGAGGTTTTGCAAGCAGCACATTCGAAGAGGCATCGTAGTGTTGGTTGAGGGCTTCGTTTAAGCTTTGATTGGGGGAAAACGTCATGCTGCACCCTGAGTCCTTCGTAGGCTGAGGTGATTGTGGCGGGGTGGGCGAGCTGTCCGAGGACTCGTTACATCCAAGCCGCGATGCGTGACCGTAACTCGGGTGGTAATAACGCGTCCCAGATCCAGCCGCTCTATAGTGCCACCCGAAGAATCGCGCCATACGACCGCCTCCCAAGCGCTAGGTTGCGAAAGGCCGCGACGCGTAAGACCCGCGCGCGGCTGCTAGGCAAAGAAAGCGGTCGACGTGGATAATGCGGAAGAAGTAAGGTAGTAGTGAGTTAAAAAAGTTTTGGAAAGTTCACCAAAAAATTCACCTTCGCCAGTCTTTCAGACTGTTTCGTGATGGATTGTTCAACACTTGCAGCTTTAAAATTATCAAAGCGAGAATTCTGCGCAAGAATAAAAAAAGTTGCCGTATCTAAAAAAATGCACAAGTGTAATGCCAGAAGGAAGAAGGGAAACCTATAGTTTACCAAATGAACATCAATGGTGTATAAAAATTAACGTTATGAATAGTATACATGACGTACTATTCTGAATATTAGCAGAAGCAAGAGATCGAAACGGCGAGATCGGGCACGTCACCATCCACAGGAGCAGCATCAAGTTCATTGTAAAGTACCATGAACTGAAACGAAGTTTAAGACTCCTAAAGTTCGATTCAGCAAAGAGCCGAAAAATTGTAAACCATAAACTGGTGCACAACCTTCTGCTTCAGTGAACAAGCTATTACTCGGAGTTTTATCACAGCAAAAAAAGTCGTGAACGAATTTACAAACGAAGAAGCAGTTACGGAAAATCTACAGCAACTGTGTCTAACGGTGAGTGAATAAAGAACAATTATTACATGAAATCAACCGTTCCGAACAGAAGTCACATAAGAGTACCGCTTCAGAAATATGAGTGCTTACCCAGATCAAACAATGTCAAACAACAAATCACATTGAGAAAACAACCATAGATTTCCATCGATCTTACCTCACATTCTCTTATACAGTCTATACCCTTCAATTCATTTGAAAAGAACAAAAGCGAGATACCTATTAGGCTACATTACGAGCTGTGATACAGGGCGGAGTATACAGTGATCCATGCAACCATGAAAGTCGCAAACGCAGATCCAAAACCTTCCTTTGCCAATTCCCAGAATCCTCCCACCTCGTCTTCATCAACCTAAGAGAAAGGAAGGAATCAAAACATCAAGTGTGTGATATAAACAACGCTTTAATGCATTGGGTTAGGCAATAACTCAGACAATTTCACCGGGCAGAGCACTTCTCGTGCACCATGCAGGCCCCGGCGCTCTGTTTTTGGGTGGAGTTTCAGAACTTTTGGAAGTTCGTGATTATACTGGGCATGCTGCGTGCACTTTCTGAACATCGCCAAACAGCATTGTTGCCTTCTTTTCACTGTTCACCGGATAACTCATCCACGCCATAATCTTCGGGCCGTCTAGAAAGCACACCTTCATTCAGCGGATTACCTCCGCCTTCAATGATGCATGCGGTCCCTGGACGAAAGGGTTTCGTTGCGCCAGTCAACGCACGCACGTCAACGCGTGTGGCGCATAGCCTAGTTCACAGGACGTAATGCTGTGTATGGAACGTGTACTATCCACAGGGTTTCGTGGTGGGACGCGCACATACCCTCTCAGCGGAACACTCGTCCGCGCTTTGAACACGCAGGAAAAAGAGCTTTTATTTCCAGCTTTCTGGAGTGTTTCACGCCATTTCATCATTATCTGTGAGTTCACGGTCCTAAAAACCGTTTGGCCAAATCTCGGTGAAAAGGGAGTTGGAGGGGGGGGGGGGTCACCTGCTAGAGACAACAGAGGTGCTTTTGGCATGTTGCACACGTTCTAACCTGCTAAGCGCAGGGATTTCAGATGGAGTAGGGCTACGAAGGAAGCGCAGACTCCTTTTGACAAGTACAACAAGTTTTAACTTGTTACTCGTATTGATTTTTAGCTAGGAAGAATGGAAACAATGCTAAAATGCCTGTTTTTAATTTTTCAAGTTTTTATTTGTTTTCTAACCCGATTTTACGTTATTATTAGATTATCTACCTCTTTTTTGGAGGTGCCCCCCCCCCCAACTCCCTTTTCACCCAAATCTCCTAGAGTGTCTAACCCGCCCGCCGTGGACCCCTTGTGGGTCAACCACAGGTGCCACTAGACGTCCACCAAAAACAAATAAGCTGGTATTCTCATATTTTTCATATATACAACTCGTAGTCTCGACTAAATTGTTGTTCAGTTTCCATTACAGTTCTCTGTGGTTAAACCCCATTTGCTAAACAGTAACAGTGAATAACGGCTTTAGTGAAGAAGAAAACGATAACGAAATAACGCAGACGCACGACTAGAACGAGTGAAGCACAATGGAGACAAGGAAGTGTCAACTCCCTCCCTCCGCGAAACCTATCAAAGACGAAAAATAAGAACTAAAATATCTCCAGGATTTGGAGTCGCAGTACGAGGCGCATCACGCGACATACTACCACAGAGAGCTGAGTTCCATCGCCGCTCACTTTAGTTAGACTGATTCACCTGCTGGTACTTCACTACAAAATGTTGGGCTACCATCGTCGATATCACCACATAAGCGAGGATAGCGAGCACTCCATGCATGGAAGCAGCACCAAATGTAATTCCAATGATTAAGGATAGTATCTAAATAGATGTTTTGAACAAGCGCGGCACTATTCATCTGTGCAGACGCAACACAAAAATAAACCTGTTTTCCCCAGTACACGACGTCCAATAATTCATCTTTATCCGACCACTCACTTCCTCCATGTAAAGCCTTGGATAGCTGAAAACAAATGATGGAATTTGCATGAGAATTCGATTTATTGGTTTTACAACGTCTTCGTTTACGGACAGGGAAAATCAGAGATCCAGAGGACTCTTTAGTGTGCTGATCACCACAGTGACGAGCATTTTGGGTACTACTGTACCTAAGCAGTCCCCCACCAACCAGGGACGAGCGGGTTAACCGAATCCGGTTATCCGCTTAGCCGTGATCCGTACGTTTTGGTTTACCTGTTATCCGCACCGTTATTAGGGCTTTTAGCGTCAACAATAGTGGCTTGGCTTTGCATGTTTCCACCAAAAGAGAGGCTAGCCGATGAGCGATGACTCTTCTTCGCGTGGGTCATTATGACCAGCTATAGACCCTTTTCCATCAATTTTTTTTTAAATTAAATAGAGTTTATAAGTCAACATGATCGTAATAGTCTGCAGTATACGATTGATGCAAAAATAATGGGCGCTTTCCGTTGCATCATCTTCAGTGCGGCATCAGAAGTAAAACTTGGTGACATAACAGGAAGAGTCGCTAGGAATACCACCCAATCACCGAGACCCCTAACTGATGGTAATAATCAATGAAGACCCATTCAAAATAAAACATGTGGTTTCGCAGAACCTCGCTGGTAATAACAATTGGAGAATTTTTGCATCATTCTAATAGAAAATTCATGAGAACTTCACAGAAGATATCCGAGGCAAACCTTCAGCCTATGTCAGTGCATCCGAAAAAAAATCGTAATGCCTTCAATGAGTTTAGGAAGGCGACCTTGGAAGGACCAGCCTTCGTTAAGGTTACCTTTGCACTACAAAAGTCACGCACACATATCAATTCAAGGAACTGATGTACCAATCAAACTATTGGATATCCATATATCAGTGGCGGACGCAGGGGGGGCGCCCCCCCCCCCC
>JARK01000140.1:31817-121849 GCA_000688135.1 Ancylostoma ceylanicum | reverse complement strand
AAGCCGCCAAACGCCCCCCCCCCCCCACACCTCGCCCTGGTAACGTACGTCGATGTTTCGATAACAACTAATCTTGAATGGTAAAAGTGTTCGTTCGGATGTTTTGATGCGACACGATAGTTCAACAAAGGTTTACCAAAGACACTGGGTAACCACCACAACAATAAGGTGTTCTGTAAAAAGTATGAAAAGTTCTATAAACCCGATGGCAATCCCAGAATCTTTCTTCCAATCACCACAAATATCATTAGATATTTGACAAAACACAACAAAACCCTTCAAAATTTCGCGTACTTCAAGTTGATTGTGAATTTTACTTATGCCAGAGTCTAGAGAAAGAGATGCCTCAAAGTTACAACTTCAAACAATAGCCAGAAAACACTCCAGAAATTCTCAAACCCAGTCCATCTGGTCAAGGTCGTCCTAGACAGGTAGGTGAATAAACATCGCTCATACGGAATTAGAACTGACTCTTCAGCCACTTTGAGTTAAAGCTGAAGAAAAGTTTGATTTATTCAATCAGAATGGAATCATAAACCAAATCTCACTTCATTTCGTTCCCACAATCCATGGAAAACGCTTAACAGCGTGTCACTGTTGACCGACTTTTCAGGACTCAGTAAAAGCGAACAAGGATTATGGTCTCACAAAAGTGCTGGCATGGTTATTGAAAACGCGAGTCAATATCAAACTTATCGTCCGCCAGGGTGACAGTACTATTGACGCACTCCGCAAAAGCTACCATTACTTTGAAGCAGCGCATGTTAGAGCCAAAATGAGGAATGAATGTCCAAGTATTTCATGTTTCGGTAAAATGAGAGCTCTGAAATGCGCTCGATAGTTAAAAATAAAAGACTGTGTCCTGATAATCTTGGGAGTCGCAAAAGAGATTAGCAAATGAGTATGCCATTTCGAATTCAACAATCAAATGCAAACTGAAACAGTACTGACACACAAATACCAGACAATCGGGAAAATATTATTTTAAAGAGAAGCAAAATAATGGAAAACTGGGGAGAAATATCGAAAACAAAACAGAAAATTAACCTTACCTTCTTTGTCTCAGGACATGCGCAACACGGCTTCAGCTTCTTCTCCACATCACAGCCAGAAGACTCAGATTTGCATTTCTTTTCTTCAGGCATTTTTTCTACAAATAACTCGAAGAATCACAAGAAAAAAACCTGTTCGAAAAAGTGAGTGTCACACTTGCGTCATAAAAGTCTACGACCAATATAATCTTGTAAGATATGATAACAGGAGGTCACGAATGATACCATAGGATGCCAGCGCATTTTGATAAGCTCAGTTCGGCACGGTTGCCACCTGCGATGTCCGACTTTATATAGCTGTTGTTATCTTATCTTGTCAATGTGCACCCTATAAACGCTAGCTGGCGCGTAGTATATGAGAACAGCGTGCACTAGCAAAACCGCCTCGAGCTTGGCACGAGTCGATTGTATAACACCAATTCGGCATACCCTCAAAAGGAATCACATACGAAAAGTAACCAACACCTCCAAAAACTCGAGGAAGTCTTCTGCTTCCGGGAAATTTCGGGACATCACAGTAGCGCAAAACGCAAGGTTTTCCAAAATTCTCATATTCAGCATGCGATGACGATAGTGGAAATTACACGCATCGATCATACCGCTCTTGTGTGCCTCTTTTTGGAATCTCTTTAAATAGTTCGCGCTTTTTTCGGGGCGTGGTGAGAATCGTATGGTTCGTCGGCTTTCGAGACGACTACGAGGACAACTGGGCAGTCTGGGGTGATTCTTGTGTTTGGGAAGGAGAAAAAAGATGTTTTAACAATAGAAAGGTCGAGTATAGCCCACCCAGTCGGTAGTGAGTAGTGGCACACGGACCGAAACACTATCATTTTCCATTAATATCGAGCATGTCTGGTAATGCACAACCGCACCGTTTGCCTTCAGTCTGTGCATGCGCCAATATTCACTCCTTTTTGAATGGCCTATATAAATCGTGCGCCAAACCCATCCTCGCTGTTTTGGTTGAAGTTTCCAAAGTTCGACCTCGAAAACGTGAGTCAACATCATGCAGAACCGGAATGAAAATACCGTATCAGCCGCAGTGAGCAAGCCTCAAATGCGTGCACCTGAGCTCATAGGTGGAATACCCCGACACAGAGGCTCCGCCCACCTTCACTTTCAGGCAGGATCCAGAGGGGACCATCACTTTGGGAACAGAGGGGGCGGAGCGAACAGTGTTCATGACCTCATTTGAAGCATCTTGCCAATTAGAAAACATTGATAGGAATTCAGTATACCGTTGCATGAGCTCTGAAATGGTAACAAATATGTGTTCACAAGTTTTTCCCCGCCACGGATCGATTCAGTGCCGAAGTACTGGAAAATTGAAAAGTAGGGTTCGGTTGGGAGGCTCTCATGGACGGAAGGATGAGGATTGGAGAAAAGTACGGTTATATGGTTATAGATCAAGGTGTGCCCTTCACAGCGGTGCAGAGCAGGAGTCCCGAGAGAACCCGCATCCCTCTGCCATTTTCGCCAAAGTTGGCGAACTTTTCGCTACACTGATATTTGTGGCCTTGCCGTAGGCAACAGAAAGAAGACATCGCGGATCTAGTTACTCTATGAGATTCTCCTTTTTAAGTACTTCCAGAGCATATATGATATGCCGAGAAAATTTCTCTTTCCGAAGCTAGAAATTTTTGTGAATTTGGGAAAAAATTCAAGGTATGCCAACTTTGCGCACCTACCGAGCTCAGGAGAAACAGCCTGGTCAGAAAGTACGGTCCTGAGGCAATACTACACAATCTCTACTCTTAAATGAAGTGGAGCTTGTTGCCTGAAAGAGCCTCTATCCCGCTGCCATTTTCGTCAAAATTCCGGATTTTCGAACTTTGGAGCCATTTTTCAGGATTCTCCGGAAAGCACGTGAAATGGTACGGTTATAGGCGTACTCAGCTCGTCATTCTGCGTCGATTCATATATAACATTCCTACATTTGGTTGCGGGAAACCCGATTTCCGAAAGGGGGGAGACGGCATAACGGGCCGTCTCCCCCTCGGTTGCGAAATAGTGTGCAGAATGAGGAGATTTTTCTCTGACAGGGGAGACGGCCCGTTATGCCGTCTCCCCCCTTTCGGAAATCGGGTTTCCCGCAACCAAATGTAGGAATGTTATATATGAATCGACGCAGAATGACGAGCTGAGTACGCCTATAACCGTACCATTTCACGTGCTTTCCGGAGAATCCTGAAAAATGGCTCCAAAGTTCGAAAATCCGGAATTTTGACGAAAATGGCAGCGGGATAGAGGCTCTTTCAGGCAACAAGCTCCACTTCATTTAAGAGTAGAGATTGTGTGGTATTGCCTCAGGACCGTAATTTTTGACCACGCTGTTTCGCCCGAGCTCGGTAGGTGCGCAAAGTTGGCATACCTTGAATTTTTTCCTGAATTCACAAGAATTCCCAGCTTCGAAAAGAGAATTTTTCTCGGCATGTCATATATGTTCTGAAAGTACTTAACGAGGAGAATCTTATAGAATAAATAGATCTGCGATATCTTCTTTCCGTAGCCTACGGCAAGGCCACAAAAATCAGTGTAGCGAAAAGTTCGTCAACTTTGGCGAAAATGGCAGAGGGATGCGGGTTATCTCGGGACTCCTGCTCTGCACCGCTGTGAAGGGCAAATCTTGGCCTATAACCGTATAACCGTACTTTTCTCCAATCCTCATCCTTCCGTCCGTGACAGCCTCCCGACCGAACCCTACTTTTACATTCCCCTCCCCCCGGTCCTCACCAGTGACGAGGACAACCTTCACGACAACCTTCACTTTAGCGGAGGCTGTCTCCCTACTATTCCAGCTATGCCTGAGCTGCATCAGGGCTGCCACTAGTCCGATATGACATTCGGGAAAGAAGTGAATATTGGTGTATTCACAGACTGGGGGTAAGCGATGCGGTTGTGCACTACCAAGCATACTTGACTGAAAATGACCGCTCCAACGTCCAAGATCCTCTAATCAGTAACCACTACCGTCATAATGGACTATACTTCATCATATGGACGCATAAGTGGCTAACACACATCTAGTACAAATTGTCTTCAATTTCAGTAGAATGTACGTATAGCACCATCGCATTATCTAGCTCAGACGTTCAGTAAACATCGGAAAACACCAATGGCTTGAGAAAACGGAAAACTAATAAATATTTATGACTGGATTCGTTAATGAACCAAAGACATGGATGAAAAGTTCAGAAATATCGAGATGCCTCCTAATGAACCCGAAAAATGGGCTATGGGCATAGGATTGAATGAATAGATGATTCACAACGAACAGATGCGAACAGGACCGATGTACTGACCGGTACTCATGCAAGCAGGTTAAAAAAGAGTGAGAGAAATAAAGAAAATCAAGCAGATGGTGTGATTTATTAAAGAAAATGAAGAATGAAGATGAGCAAGGCTTGAATGGATCAAACAGGATGGAATTTTTGGAAATCGAATTGCATTAATCTAACCCATTAGTATTAAACCCTAACAAGGATGGAAACATGAACCAGTAAAGGGGTGCACGATCGAATGATACTCCAGTAGGTGAGAAGATCCAGCACAACACATTCAAGAGAAAATGTAATCTGTTGCTTTGGCGAGGTCCCAGTTGTTGCAACTAAGCACCGAGATCGCTTCATCCTGTTGAAAACACTATATATTACAACAAATAATTACAAAATAAACTATGCTGCGAAATCTGAGCAGCTAAACTCTGACAAAACCTTAAACAGACCTCTGTAACACCCATATCTCTAAGCTTCTCCACTCGTTCTCGATAATGAGGATTCTCTTCCGCCTTGCCCTTAGCGTATTTTATGGTCCAAAATATTGCCGTTTCCTGGAATTTAAACCAAAAGATCTACTTCCAACTAGTTCACTACGAGAAAAAAGGTAAGAAAACAGTATAACTTAAATTTCTGCCATCAAATACTCAGACTACCTCTCGAAGAAATGAATCAAAGGCTCTTAAACAGATACTGGCAAAATTTACAAGAACAAATATGAGCGAACTCGATCAATTACAGTTAGAATTCAACTCCGAACTGGCTAAAAATTTCTGAATAGTGTCTGACTTTCTCTTCATCCTCTCCAATCCAGAAGCTTTTCACGCGCTATCTCTTTCACTGGCGTTTCTTCAACCTCAACAGAAAACATTGAACATAGAGTGTGGGTCATGAGGCAAGAAAGGACGCGACAGCGCCACGCGATTGGTTCAATCGAACCCTGTTCCTGCCATTCGCTGTCGACTCCTACTCACTCGCACGCGATTTCACCATACTGCCCACGCGCAATCTGAATGTGAATGAGGACGAGTTGACACCGATGTACGGGAAGTCAGGGCCTCATTTTGCCTCATAGTGACCCACACTCTTGAATATAAGGTAGGAGAAGATGGAGTAATCAAATTGGAATTTGGACTTACTAAAATTCCTTGCTAATGATTAAATTGCTAATGCTAATAATTAATTAAATAACAGGAACATCTGGAGTGAACACAAACAAAATTTTACATTCTCAATTGGAATCAACGCTAAATCTCTATCATAAAAGCTGTAACTGGGCAATTCCGCTATGTTCAATATCAACACCTTCATCCAATAATAACTGGCAAGTCGTTGAATAGCGACAAAACACAAACTTTTCTGACGCAATGCGAATCCTCAAAAGGCACAAACCTTGAAAAGTGCAGGATTTGACATGTACTGCTTCGCTACAACAGCATCTTGAGGATCCTTCGGCTCAGGTGAGCACATCAGTGCTTGAATACTTAGAAGCACGGTACGCAAAGTTAAAGAGGCAGCCCTAGAAACAGATGTAAAATGTAGGATAACACCAATATGAGGGCTTGTTTTCTAATTAAATAGAACATCAGTGCACATCAAACAGCCCGGTGAAAATAGAGGTTATCGATTAAGGTTAATGAAAAAGAGGTCCTCGCACCTATTTGACAGAACCAATTTTTAATGAAAGACTCACCACTGGTCTTTGAGAATGTCAAGACAGATAGTGCCAGTTTGTGAACTTATGTTAGGATGCCAAATTTTTGTGAGGAACTTGATCTGAAACAAGTGATATTCTAACTTCTGGGGTATCAAAACAATTGTTAAAACAAGTTTTAGTGAGTAGTTCTTGATTGGTCAACCTTCTCCGTTGGTAATTATTAATGCGCAGCCATAGTGTAAAGTGTTCTCATTAAACCTTAATTTTTAGAAGTGCTCTGAAGAAAACTCTTGTTATTGCAATCTTGAGAAGATTCTTCCAAGCAGGGCAAATGTGTAAGTAATATCAGCCAGGGATGGGCGTAACTACTACTTACGATTTACGACCATTGTTGCACGATTTACGAAAGATTACTAGAAAATTCGCAACAAAAATTGTAAATAACGACAAGGAAGGACTATCACCATCGCGAGTGTGGCAAGAGTGCATTTCACACCGATAATGAGAGCAAACTTCCACAATTTTGCTGATGATTTCCATTATTTGAAGGCGGTGTCTCATACCAAATTCATATTCGAGACTTCAATCGAAAAAATCTGTTGAACCTTGGAAATCAAAGGCTTACACGAAGCGCAACACAGCATCAATAGCAGCATTTAAGCTCTCCCATAATGGTGTCAAGCTGTTGCAAGGTATGCCGGGCTGTGTCTGGGATTCGTCAAAAAGTTTCGCTTCGTGTCCGTGCTTATAACTGCGGCATGCTTTAACGCGCAGAGATGTTTATATTCCACCGTCATAACCCCTCCCTATATTGCTGCTCAAGCATTCACCCTTATAACCAGGGTCAAGCGTACAATGGTAATTTATCAAGGGGGGTCGCCTCGTGGAGTGCCAGAGGGGTCGCCTCCTCCTCCACTCCCAGGGTGGTATGGTGGCAGCAAGGTAGGGAAGTACAATTTAATTTTTAATTCTCCTGCAGTTAGCTATAGTTCCCATAACATTGACATTATTGTTGTTAACATAAATGTAATACTTAGTCTTGAATCACCAACGTCCTGAGTAGCGTCCGTTCAGTGGTAAAGGCTCTGTTTTCCACAAACAAGACCCTGGTTCGATTCCTCGCGGGAGCGGTGCTTTTGCAAACACTCCAGCATATTCTTTCTTTTTAATAAGAAGCATAACAAGAGTGAAATCCTTAGTGAGCATTTTTCCTCAAGCTTTGACGTTTTATTTGGCTGTAAATCCAATGCTGGGGCCCAATAATGGTGCAGCTCAAAATGCAATTTCATAGATGGTGTCCTACCACCTTCGGACAGCACATAGTGTCCCAATACTGTGTAGGCGCTTTTCCGGAGTAAAACCTAATCTTTATGCAATGTCCCACTTCTTCTCATTCGCTGACACCATTTTTATGGCGATAAGACTACATGTGACATGACCATAAATTTTGCTAAATTCCAGGTTTATTGCCACTGAACTACTGCTATAATAAGAAGTCCTGCCAAAAGGAGACCTAGTGCATATAAAAGGGCAAATCTTCCTCTATTGTAGTGTGTGGAAATTGTTCCATCTTACAAAATAACTATGGAGTTATTCACCTTAGAATAATGGCACTCTCCCGAACTTGCCAAAAATCAGGTCATCTTTCAAAGGCTTTTTTCTCTTCTTGTTTGTTAAAGCTGACAAAAACTTAAATATTATTCTTAAAGAGGAGGTCAAGCTCTATGTACCTGCAAAATTTCAGCTCTCTAGCTCACGTGGTTCGGGTGTTATTCCGTTGGTAAACTGATGGTAAACCGTTGGTAAAAATAGCAAATTTCCCATCTTTTTACCAACGATTTGACACCCTAATTTAGCCCAAATAGATCAGATTTTTCGGAAAGAAAAGTACTGCACCAGAAAGCGCAAATCTACCTGATATCAGAACGAGTTGAGCCGTTTTCCCAGGTTACATGCCAACCCTTCTTAAATTCGTGACAAACAACCATACATTTACATGTGTACGATTCTAACTCTGAGTCAAGCAAAGCCAATCACGCTATTGATGTTACCGCTCAAAGATGATCGCGATGATTTGATTTTGTTCTAACCCATGGATATTTAAAGTCTGAGCCCCCCGCATCCATTTTTGCATTTTGCAAAAATTAGGCTCGGGCGGGGATCGAACCCTGGACCTGTTTGAGCACGAGCAGGACTTCTCTGTCACTCCAACTGCTTACAAAAAGTTCGTAGAGTGTGCGACAGACACATGTTTGACAACCGGACTACCTACTGGACTACCTACTCCTACTACCTCAACTACTGTTGAGGTTAATTGATAAAATTTGATATTCATAGTTGAAAAATTGATTTTAAAAAATAATCTAATCCAAAAAAAGTACTTTCTACGTACTTTAAAAATTGCTAATATATAATAATTTATAATTATATTATTATATCTTCATAATATATAACAACTAAAAATTTTCGAAAAATTGAAAATATTGGGGGTCGTATTTTCCCAGTCGGAGAGGGGGGGGGGGTCGCCTCCGGGTCCATTTTTTACCAACGCCACGCTTGACCCTGCTTATAACAGCAGCTGTCGAGGAAAGACAGCAATGGGGGGGGGGATGATGGCAGTATTTGGTAAGAGATGCTCCCAGGGTTTCTACTCGACGCATTACGCTATTCGGGCTGGTTTTCCACACTTATCAGAGTAGTTGGATCACAAGCAGATAGAACCGACTCTGTTGATTCCACAAACACATACCAGATTAGAGAGACCCCCCCCCCCTTCTGTTGGAGCTACACTGCAGCTGGAAACATCAAGAAAACAAAAAAAGGACACGTATTTTCATCCTGGAGGTAGCACCCACGTTAGTTTCACTCACAATTTTTACCAAATTCCTGAATTCAGCACTATAGAGAAGACGTACGCAATGATCACTTTTGACAAATTCTACGAAAAAAGGCGGTTTTCATTGCCACCACTTCACTCCATTTGCAAGAGATGGCCGAGTTGCCGGGCTTGAACTGGAGGGAGATGACAACGAAAGCTCGTTCATAATAGGAAAAGAGGGTGATTGTAAACGAAAACACCCATTCATTTCATGCTATATACAACTCATCCTATTGGAACGCTGGGATGCAGATAATCTCTTCATGTCTTGAGAACAGTGATGCCTACCACGGTGCAACTTTCGTTGAATTGTTGGCATCAATGCTATGCAACCAAAACGATCAGAATCGCGGAGGTGACAATTTCCGTAGATGCTACCTTTAAATTCGGAAGTATTTCAATGACAATGTCGTTCTTATGCCAACGCCATAATTTGCGATTCGGTATAGTGGCTGAACAAGGTCAGCCCCACCACGGTACGTAAGGAATTAAGATCTGACGCATCGGTGCTCACCACCCTTTTATCGCACAAAGTGACTGTAACATAACCAACATTTTTAGCCATGGTAATCACATAATGGTATGTCCTCGTATAGGAAATTTTTACTGCTATATTTCAATCCGGTTACCCTGAGGACCCGTCGCAAAGAATGTTCTTTTTTCTCCATAATTAAATGTTCGAATGGGCTAGGGCAACATGATTTTGCCAAGCAGAGGCATTGTTGTTACATGGACTCTCTAACCTTATTAGGTATGGACTTGAGTTCCTGGTATGTGTTATTGTTCACTAACATCAGCGTTTTGTTTGTCATTTTTGGTGCACCTTGAGTGTAGATAATAAATAAATGTATGCAAATAAATCCGTTAATTCAAGATAGTGTTCTTTCATGAGCAACATTTCATTTGCTAACTCCCTAACCAACCACTAGTTGGACATTCACGCATTGGGTTAGAAACAAGCTGGCCTGTTGATCACTAACTAAAGTGCTTATGAATCCGTCGTGTCGGCCTTTAGTCCGCTGTAGCCACAGGTTACGCGTTAATGAACCCCACCCCAGTTCTTTACTTTCAAAAGAGCTCTGTTGAAGCAGTGCCGTTGAGAGCACACACAATGTCTCATGAAATTCGTCGCAAATTATGTCTGTTCAGTTGAACGAGGCCATGGCATTTTTCAAAAAAGGCAAAAGAATCGCCAAAGTCGAGGTGTGACGATGGAGTCAAACAAAGACCATAAAAAGAAAACTTGTTCCAAAGGAACCAAAACAGTAACTCTCAGAAAGTTTGTGAATTCTTGAAATCTACAAGACATATCCTTGATTGCTTCGATTAGAACGCTTAATGAAAAGAAAGAAGCGAAGAAACTCACCTTAGGAGGAGTGAAAGGGTAAGTGTCCGGGATCTTGATCTCCAGATCAAATGATCCACCTTGATATGGAGTATCCGGAGGACCACGGATTTGTCCTTTGATTTCCGATAACGAGTCATTCAGGATCTCTATCATAATGCCCGTTTCAGCGATTTCCTTGTTGGTGACGACTTCTTTACATTCCCGCTGGATCCGCGTGAAAGCGATATTCGACATCTGAAGAGCAAAGCAGTGAAAGAACGTCACAATAAATACGAGACAACGTTAGAATCACAAAGACGAAACTACGACTCCAAGAAAGCAGAAGACAAAGCGGTCTAGCGTGGCCTAGTCGGAAGTTCTGCGGATTTGCGTCCTGTGTCGTCCTTGACACGCAATTTCACACAATCATATGGAACACACGTGATTTGGTACTACTTTTTGCTGTTGTCACGTAACTCAGCTGTTCCTTCCTCCTTCATTGTGTTTATTTCATCATATTGTTGATATTGAAAGGACATTCGAATTCACCACACAATTTCGTCCCATCCTTCCTTTGATACCAATGCATTATTCCTTTCCAAGTCATCCACATTTCAGAAAGAAGCTACATACAACAATGGGAGGTCGTCGACGTCCTTCAACCACACAAGGAGAGGTGTCTGAGATGAGCCCAACAGGATCGGATTCCTCTGTGTATTCTGACAAGAAAAAGCAAACACATCTTCGTTGCGAGCGACAACGGAGGGAAGCCATCAATGTGAGCATTTTTGCGTTTCTTCTAAAAGTAGATATACACCAGATTTCGCCACCCCGAAGTGATTCGGAATAAATTGGCAATGAAAACAATGATGATATGTGCAGTGAACTTCAAATGGTCGTAGACAAGGACCGGGACCGCGACGCGGCCACTCTGGTTGTCTGCTGCACCGGAGCAGCGGGCCTTCTGGGCAGAGACACGGAGGAAAACCGATACGTCGTGATTCCCCGCTGTCTGGAGAGGTGCAGCAGACAACCAGAGCGCCCGCGCCGCGCTCCCGCCCCTTGTCTACTGCCATTTGCCGTTCGCTGTACATTTTGATGCACGCAATGCAGGCTCTGAAGAATTTAATCCCACCGAAACTTTTGCCTTTAAAGCAGTTAGCAAACTCATGTTCTGCTTCAATACTGGAATAACAGCGATTTTCTTTCGTTTTTGATAGTTTGTAGAGGTAGCTACTCAGAAGACCAACAATGAGTGAATTGTTAATTCATCGAATGAAGTCTCTATGATAGTTCAGCGGCTTATTAATACTCTGATGAATTTTGCTAAATCCACGATTAAGTGGCTCAACTGCAGTGAAAAAGGGGTGTGGGTCATCATGAGGCAAAAAGGGGCGGGTCACGCATCTATGATTGGGCTATTCTAAGAATGGACCAATGAGAGAGACTCGCCCCGCCCCATTTTGCCTCATCATGACCCACACCCGAACCGCGCAGCAGCCCCTGCCCTTGTCTACGACCGTCTGGAGTTCACTGTAGATGCGTATCGATTGCCGCGCTGCATCGTTCCGTCGCTTCCCTTCGCGACGACTGCAGTGTATACCTATGAACTCGGTACCCTCTCATAGTAGTCACAGTTACACTGGTGCCATACTCCGCGCGGAGTGTAGCGTCATGCATCGCTGTTGTTGGCGACTGTGGATCGATCGTCCCGTCGTCAGCAACGGCGTTGCAGAATGCTACACTTCGCGTGGAGTATAGCGCCAACCTTAAGACCATCTTTGGACTCCCTCAGCCGTCGTCACCATCACTATGATAGGAGGCGATGAGAACCAAGAGGAACTCATCCAGAGAAGTGTGCATATTTTCCTCTATCGTCGCCATTTCCGTAGACGGTTCATTCTTGTTAACATTTAACTAGCCGCAACGCTGCAAACACGTGTCTCACCTGCGTTACGGATGCGTTCGAGCCTTTTCTTATCATATAGCGTCGCGCCGCGTGCTTTTCGAGGCCACCGCCATCGACGCCCACTGTATATTTCGGGGTGGTGTATGGGCGCACCGATTGACGCGAGCTGGCGATCGATACTTAGCTGGTTGTCTGCTGGAGCGCTGCCAGCATTACGCCACGCGTCATGGCATGCGGTGCGGTCGCACGTCACCACGAAGTATGCACACTGTTCGTCCGCGTTGGCCGGTCTTCGCGAAGAATTCTCTGAATTGATGCGTGCATCTGACGCTCGGCTTACGCAGATAGCTAGTACAGATTTGTTTTCAAGATATCAAAATCAATTAACCTACTTTCAGAGTGGTTACTCCGACTTGAAGGAATTGATTCCACAGACCGCCTCAGCAATGGGCTGTAAAACTACAAATGCAGCCATATTGTTCAGGTCTGTTTTTGAAGGCTCATATCTATTTTATCATCATCCATATCACAACTACTCTCTTGAAGGGCTTGTGATTACATGGCTCAACTGACTTCAGAGGTAGAGGCAAACGAGAAGGAGTTGCAGCAGCTCAGTGCTCAGGTCTATTCTGTTCGATCGTTTCGTGCGTTCTAGAGTAATCTGTAATTTTTTTCTTGAAGGTATCCGCGTTAGAAATAATTGCTGCTCAATATGAAACTATGGCTGCCGAGGCACCTTCAAGTAATTCTTCATCTTTACAGGCTCGAATGGTGAGTGTTGTAGTTTAAGTTGGTGGGCCTCAGTTGTATAGACTTCTTTCAATTTCTCCATTAGAGTAACGACCTGTAAACAGCCGTACAGTAGCCCGCTGAAAATTTCAGTTTTTTGTCTTACTCTTTGACTTTGTTTGTCGTACAGATAGTTAGATTTTTAGCCTGGTAGTAGGTGGAAGCGGTATGTGGATTTTCGTTCTGTTAATTACGAGAGGTGCACCACTTTGGCTGGACCATAGATAAGACAATGACCACTTTCTCCCGGTTTCTATCTTTTCTGCTCATTCCACAATTCTTGAGTGTATCGTCTCCGAATCCATATGGGCGAAAAATACATAATTCTATGCTTGCGCAACAGGCCAAATTTTTAGTAAATTTGAGCGGGCGCGAACGATAGATTCGTTATGAATAGTTTCCATTGCATCATCTGTGCATTTTTTTCGCCATGGAACGCACGGGTTAGAAAACGTCCGTCTTTAATTGCATGCATTCTGAACGTAAAATGTATGTAGACTAATCTATTCCAGTTACAAATCCTTCTCGATGACTGCTTTTCGTCATTTGTCGAACAGGTGGACTTTTCTTCATATGCAACCATCACGCGAACACTACTCACATGGGTTGAACAACTTGCTGCGCACAATGACCAATTCAAGGTAATAATTTCGCTAATCTTAAGTTTGACGTGTTCTGTGCCAACATATATAAACAATTAGTGATCTAACAAACCTGCACAAGGTGTGAGAATCAAGGAGCAAATGCTTCACATTGAAACATTTATCCATTCTGTAGAATTGTACGCTTTCTGAATAAGTTTCTAGTTTTTTTTCTCTTTATTGAGGTACGAAAACACATGCGATATCATCGCATAACCGTATTTTCGGCATATCTATACAGCATCTACTAAGCCGTTTTTAGTACCCAAATCAGACTCTCTTGATTTCCTTTTCTCAGTTAGATTCAAGCATATTGTCAGCAAACTTATCGCTAATCCAAGGTTCCTACTATCCGAAATTTGTTAGAGAACACCGAGAATGGGAGAACCTTCGCAATGAGGTGGAATAATCTTCACAAGTGAAGCTAGTCTAATGCAATAAAAGTACTCATTATCTTTCCTAGTCAAATAATGTGCGGTTGTGTAAAGTAAAATGATTGTGAGAATATAGGTTTGTCTTTCGTTGCTTTTGCCATTGCGACTGCGTGAAAGCTGCTAGGGAAGAATAGTTATTACAATGTGATGAGCACTTGTTATTATATAACGCTGTTCTTTGTGCAGAAAAATCGAAAATTGCAGTAACTCAAAACAAATATTTATTTTCCAGAAAACTGCTGGGCAGATGGTCACGCTCCCGTTCACCCTTCGTTGACATTCGTACTGGTTCGCTCTTGTATATAATCTGAAATTCATATCCTATGTCGATTTCAGTATTTTCACATTTCCGTCAAGTTGTTCATATTTTGCTTTTGAAGCTATGCAGATGTAGAGATTATTGAATAGAATGAAGAGTTTCCTTGTCAGTCACGCTTGCGCTTTCAAGGAATGTTCCGAGAAAAACTGAAGAGCAGAAAAGCAACCGTGCGCATTTCATTGCTTTTTGTTGGGTCAACCAGAGTTGTGGTGGCCGGCTGCAATTTAAGTGGTCTTTTTCGTGGACATGGAGCCGAGAAACTGCCCTGTATCTGGCAGCCATAATAGAGGAAGAAAGGAGCTGTAAAATTCACATACAAGGTGGTCCACGTGAAATGTGACGCAAACAACTATCCATTATTTTGCAACAGTCGAATCAATTGAGGAGCATTCACATTTGTTCAATAGAGCGAAAAATTCTGCATAAGATCTCACACGTCAGATCCAGAATGACCATCTTCAGCTTCAATACGAGCATCCAATCTTTCAGAATTCTTCGAGGATGCGTGCAGTCGTGTCTAGTGACCATTTTCGTCTCATGCTCTTTTCCGTGACCTGTGTTTGAAAAAGCAGATTTTTTTTGCTCCGAAATAAACTGGTTGCCAAAATCCGGAAGAGTGAGATTGGGCGATCTGATATCCAAATATCCTTTGTCCAGAGACCGGAAGATTGGCCTCACTCTATTCCACTCTCTTTATTGCCCCATGGGCTGGTACCCTATTTCGTTGAAGGGCCCAGTCGATGTCCTCAGCTTTTCGTTGGTTCAAGGGATCATCGCATTTCCCAAGATAGTGGACTTTCTATAGCCTGCCGCACTTCATGTGGACACACCTGGAGAGTGATTGGTACTGTTCTCAGAGAAGAGCGGTTTCTATTCTCATGAAAAACCGCACGAACTTATTCCCCAACCGATAAACCACGGCTTTCTAGTTAACTGGTTTTTTCCTCCGAAAATACTTGCAATATTTCTAGCCCCAGTACCGACCGATTTGTCCAATATGTATCATACACTCTACACAGCAGTGGCGGACGCAGGGAGGCCACCCCCCCCCCCTCTCCGAGAATGGGTTGCCAAATTTTTGAAATTACTTTACAATGCATTTAAAAATCTCGTATTAGTGTATTTTTGTTTGTTTTTATTATTATTTCTTAAATATTGATTATTTATTATTTAAATTAATATTTATATTAATTTTATTTTCCGTCTGAGTCCCCGAAACGGCGGTGACCCCAATTTTTTTCCCGCCCCATTTCCCACATCGTATCCGTATCGCATGTGGGTGGACACGCCTCCCCATAACTCCAACCAAACGATAGTGTAGATCATCACGTCCAACATGGACCCGACGAGACAACTGACGCTATTCAGGAAGCCTGACGAAACAAAGGAAGGGTCAATTTGGTACTTTTTGCATTGGCATCGTTAAAATTTACACTATGATGAGCACATATTGTTGTCATAAAAACTGCCACCTGTCCTGGGCAGAGTTAAACGTCAGTATTCCTTTGCCCTGCGTAGAACCCAATAGCGAAAGTGAGCTGCCTGTGAACCCATCTAATCCGTTGGACTCCTTGCACGCCTACAAGTGGACGTAGAGCTCTTTCTTGAATTTTGCACTTTGAAGTGTACTCGAGTTGCTGCAGGTTTTACGAACTTTGCAAGTCTTCTCGTTTGAAACCAATTATCCTTTTGTTTTTTGTCGGCTGCTTTCCAAACGGGGGAAGAAACAGCGACTGGCACATTGACTCACCACCCAAAACATTATTGACCGTCACATCTGAACGAGTTTTGGAGCCAGTTGGAGATGCAAGATCTTGCCACGAATCAGATAAGAAATGTTCTGAGCTAACTGTCATTTTTTTGTTTTTCCTTTTTTTTTGGAAATTTGCTAGTAGCGATGGTTGAGCATGGCCGGGAAGTTTTTTGTTAACCTGCGTGGAGTGAATAACTCATGATAAGTTAGCATAAATTGCAGCATTGCCTGCTATCCAGATTTAGTGAAGGCAAATTATCTGCAAGTTACGTGCAACATTTCTCTAGCTTACAACTTTTTTGTGAAGTTCTTATATGCATCACTGTTTCCTAGCATGCATGTGTCTCGTCAGTCGAAAATATAGCCTTTTTCAGGTCACAAAAACAAAAAAAAACTTACGCTATATATATTTTTGGTAGACGAGGCGTATTTTTTGCCTCCTCTCATTCTCATTGTCAGACAAAGTTTCTAACCTTGCAGTTTTACAACGCATCTCACAATCTTCGCTCTTGATTTGAGGTTTGCCTATGTGTTAAAAGTTGTCAGAGTATCAAAAGTTCGGCAGGAGTACGAAAGCCAAAAACACGTACTCAGAAAGATAATGATGCTATATTATCTATCCATTTTGATAATCTCATAAAGAGTGTATATTTCATGGAAGATACTGTCATAAGATTTTTAAGGGTCAGGATCAGCTGGCCTGCGGCACCGGGCTCGCTGGTCGTTCTTTTTTCAAATGAATAGGTGATATACAGGTAGGTGTGTCCCATGAAAGATATATCCTCCATGGGATATACCACCTAACCGGACATCATTGCGCTGAGGTAGACTTGGCGGCCCCTTTCCGGCCTCACGAGAAGAATTCAGGACTAGTCAGCATTAGGATTAATCAGTTATGAAATGGAGACTCGCGTAGTAGCACGGAAACAACCATTGAGTTCACTTCCTTTCGCAACCCCAGTGTTGTAGCCATTGCCAAAAAGGATACGTTTGATCGTCTCATCGTCTTCTGAGATGCCGCAATTCGCTCGCTGGTTTTGATTGCGGCGAGCATCTCAAAAGACGATGAGACGATCAAACGTATTCTCTTTGACAATGGCTACAACGTTGGTGAAGTAACAAAGTGGAGACCATATTCGGCTCCAAATAGCATCGCACTGGTGCTGCCGTACCTTGACGAACACCTTGCAAGGCGCGTTAACATCACAGTGAAGAGGTCACGACTTCCAACGCGCTTGATATTCAGATCCCCACCTATACTCAAAGAGATACTAACATCATCACGTTTGCACGAGAACGGATGCGACAAAGAGGGGTGCTGCTTGTGCACCGACCAGAAGATATGTCACTTGCGCGGCACGGTGTATCTAATAAAGTGTAGAGGATGCGGTCAGCGATACATTGGAGAAAGCGGTCGACCACTGAGAAAGCGGTTGGAAGAACACCGTCGAGCACTCGTTCGCCCACAAGCCTACCCTAACAACAGCTTCTCCCGGCACCGTGCGACGGTACACACCCAGTCCCAGACTTCGAAGTTGTGGTGTTACACCTTCACCTCAAAGACTTCCTCCATAGGAAGATCGTGGGGGCTCGGGAAATCAACGGTATCAGCCGGAGTTTAACAATAAGGTGGAGCTTGTTGAGGCGTTAAAACTAATTGTTTGACAACGACCGCCTAAACATTCTAGGAGTAGCAGTAGTGTTTCGTATCGGTACAGTATCTCTATGTATAGTCTTTCCAAAAAATACTTGCCTCTCGCTTTACTGAGCATCGAGTGAGCCACGTCGCATCACGTATGATAATGCGTTGGAGGCGGCTTAGCAGACGGGCTGTGGATGCCGGAGGCAAGTATTTTTTTGGAACGACTGTAGATAACATCAGATGTTCTGGTCATTTGTTGTACGTTCACATCTGCTCCTCTCTACTTCTTGCTCGATTGGTCATACATGTCAACAATTGTTAACACGTATTGTAGTGCATATTGTGTGAATATATCAAGGTCTGACGAAGGTGCTAAGCGCCGAAAGCTTACTGGAATAAAGCACTAACACAGAAGCTCTCACCAAGCACTGATAAAGGAGATAACACCACATGAGGCTTCACGACAGCTCGAAATTGAAACATCGATATTTTCATTAATTTCATTTTCTGTCATGGTCTCCAAAACGGCGGAGACCCCAATTTTTTTTCAACGCCCCCCCCCCTCCTTCCGTCCACTTTCTGAGTCCGCCACTGCCAGCTAGTTATACTCCATTGCCTGGTTCACTCCTTGGGCCCAAACGTGGGCATAGCGGTGTTGTGATGAATATGTAAACAAACAAATAAATGCATTGTTTTTGTAACAGCTTCTAAGTCCGCTTGTCTTTGGACCTGGGCATTTTAAATTTTGTTCAATTGTATCATTTGCTTCTGCCGCCCCAAGTTGTTACGGTGGATCTTTATTGACCTAATGTTTCAACGTAACCGTCCTCATCAGAGGTCTGAAAGTGGCCCCAGTTGTTAAATCTGTGCACTAGACGGTCAACCGCCTCATCGTGCCCTGCCAGTTCTCGACTTTATCTCAGGCAAGATACGACAAGAGCACCCAGAATCGAGGTCTGACCCACCAGTAGATTTACGTTCCGCGGAAAAAATCCGCACCACTATCTCGTGATTACTGCAACGGACGAGTGGTTCTTGCTTATCATTGAATATCATTGTTTTTGCCCCAAATCACGTAAAACAGATAGGAATCTCATCTGACAGTGCGACATCGGGGCCGCTGTTTCCACAGGCACACCTGATCTTCTATGTATGACTTCATGAAAAATCCTCACTATCTGTGTTTGTTCGCGGCGCTTTGTGTAGATGAAATTTCTCCTTCCTTGTTGGAAAATTGACATGCCCGTGGAGAAGACTGCTACGATTGTGTTGGCGGCGAAGCCGCTGCCACAAAACTTGCAAATGGAGTTTCCAACGCAGGCAGAACTTCCCCAACCAGGAAAAATGAGAGCATGCCTTCGTCTCATGATGTCTTCCTTAGTTTTGCCTATATTCGGCAATAGCTATTTTTAGCGATGCCAAGGAATCAAAGTGTCTTGCATTTCTCATCTGCCTGGCAGAAAGGACGTTGTTCGTCAAATGACGATGTGCTTGAAGAAAGTACATGAGAAGTTTTTGTGAGGAAGTGCCATTCTTTTGGCTGTTAAATGGCACTCGAAGACGTCCCGCATGAAAAAAACCATCAAACAGACGTGAAACTCACGGGTATCTCATTCCACAAGAAAGTTGGTGTGAAAGTTTGGGAAACATACGTTTACCTCACCGGAAGAAGCATTGTCCATTCTTTCCCATCGATGGAGTTCGCCTTATTCGGTCGAGATCCCTTTGAGCAGTTTTGCAACCACCGTATTTTCTGCAGAGACGTCCGAGCTTAAATGGCAGATTAGGCGAGGATTCAACTGCTCGGCGGCTTATGGCAACCTCATCACTCTGAATCACCTCATGTTTACTACACTTTATCCCATGTTTTGCTAATGTTTCCACAGTCATACATAGATCCAAATCCCCTGGTCATTTTTTATGAGACGGATTACCCCTGGAAACCCATCCAAATCACCGACTTCCTTTTACAACATCCCCAACAAGCTGGATTTTCGCAACCAGCTGTTTTGCTACTCTTGGGAACTTGGCGGCCGTCGGTTGTGCAGCGAATTATGCAGACATGTTTTCCGACGCGAACGTCTATAAAATCACATTATTGCAGCAAACCTTATGAGCTTTTTCCGGCCGCTGTTTTGCTTTCCCCCGCAGGCGTTTCCATCGCATGCACAGCTCGGTAAGCGGTCAACGCGTCTACGCCACCCCGCTAACCAACGTCTTCCAAGTTCTGGAAAGAACTTGTCCGCCTTGAGTGGCAGCGAAAGGGCACTGAATAAGGCGAGGATTTTAATCAGGCGGACTCGTGTTTTGGCAGTGAAGTGCTCGCAGAGGATCACTGTGACGTGCCGCGCGGAAGCATTTCCTTGTCACATTCTCAGAATTTTGCCGTCTGGGATTACATAGTTGTTCCTGCTCTGAATTTTCGAAGCAAGAGGTCATACAAACTAAAAAAGTGCGTGCATTCTGTCACAACTTTCAGTAGACTATTTTCAAAATATTCGAGCCATTATAGAGAATGTGGGCGTACTTTCCATGCTTTTGCATGTGATTATTTTTTGTGTTTGTGGTTCTGGCGGCGTGATCAAAACTGAGCTTAGAATTTCGTTCATGAGGTTTAAAGACGTTTGATAGCATAGATTACTGTGAACTCCCAACGACTGTAGACAAGGGGCGGGATTGCGGCGCGGGCACTCTGGTTCTCTGATGCACCGAAGCAGCGGGCCTGCTGGGCAGAGACGCGGAGGAAACCCGATACGTCATAAGTTCACGCCGCCTGGAGAGGTGCAGCAGACAAGCAGAGCTTCCGCGCCGCGCTCCCGCCCCTTGTCTACTGCGCCATTTAGAGTTCACTGTACATTTTGATGCACGCAATGCAGGCTCTGAAGAATTCGATCTCACCGAAGCGTTTGCCTTTAGAGCAGTTAACAACCTCGTGTTCTGCTGCAATACTGGGATAACAGCGATTTTTTTTTTCGTTTTTGATAGTTGGTAGAGGTAGCTCAGAAGACCAACAATGAGTGAATTGTTAATTCATCGAGTGAAGTCTCTATGATATAATAGTTCAGCTGCTTATTAATACTCTGATGAATTTTGCTAACTCCACGATTAAGTGGCTCAACTGCAGTGAGAAAGGGGTGTGGGTCATGATGAGGCAAAAAGGGGCGGGTCACGCATCTATGATTGGGCTATTCTAAAAATGGACCAATGACAGAGACTCGCCCCGCCCCATTTTGCCTCATCATGACCCACACCCGTGGAAAAGAATCAAAATAACAAATCCCATAGTTTTTTTTCTTGAAGTTTCTTCTAACAAGACATGTAGAGCGCCTACAATTTCTTTCCGAAAATTCCAGTAATCAAAAGGAAAGGGGTCCCAAGCTAATGGTACCTTAAATGAAATTGAAAGAAGAGAATTCCTGCAATAACCTTAACTGCAGATAGATTGTTTCTTCATTGAGTAGCTCTCCCTTGCTCTTCTGTTCTCGAGAATCCAGCTGTATATGGTCCACCTTCGCATTGCATAGGATAGAAGTGGGCACTTTTTTGCGGCATGAGATGCATGTTGCTGTTCGACATATGTATATGAGGAATGAGTTATTCTGAATGTCATGACTGATGGTGACAGCGACAATCGCTCGAGTGCCAGCTATAGAGCTCTTTTTTAGTATGCCTAAAACATACTGCTGCTTATTCGTTACCGCTTCTCTGGAGAGGCAACACTGGAATGAGATCTTGAAACAGGTTTTCGAACTGGAAAACAATTGATTTCTGGACTGCAAAAAAAGTCGAACTCGATGTAATCTAGTGTGCTCTTCGAGCCCCAATTCGGATCTATGATTTCGAGTTCACTTTTCCTGGATTGTTGAACTCTTCTTAATGCTTATGTTCTTGTTTGCTTGCGGCATACAATGACTACATCAGAAATTTGCACTCAGATCGATTGAAAAATTATCAGATACAGAGACAATCAATCTGCGTAATTAGCAACAAAACCGGCAAGATGTAGATGATAACTCTGGCTACCATCATAGTACTGCAGACCTACACATAGGGATCTCACTGAGAATGGAAGAGAAAAGCCCGGTATAGAGAAAGACCCTTTGTTCGCGGCAATAAAGTGAGTGGTGGCAGAGCCAAAGCGCCTGATATGATAAAGGTACATATCTATCTACTCATGTGATTACCCAAAACATTTCCTTTAGCTAATCCCTGCTATTTATTTCTCTCTCGTGCCTTCTGATTTCTGTAGCTCCCATTATTCCTTTTTCTCCTCATAGTTCTAGTTGCATGACGATGCAACACATGAACCGTTAACATTGGTGGTTGTCGATTCGCGCGCGAGCCTGAGGGTCCGGTGCCGTGAAAACTTTCTTTTGGGTGGGAATCACGTTGGGTAGGTGCACTTCTGTGATCCCCAAGCTATCAAAGCAGTGGCATCGTTGTCTCATCAATATACTTCTAGCTACATCCACCGCATGTGATCATGTATACCCTGCCGCATAGCTGGCACATTTACTCTGCAGAGCAGTATCGCCAATTTATTTCGTGACATCTGCCTTTGTATATGCGAGTGGAGATGAGTATGTCTTTGAAGGTGGCGGATAAACTGAGCAGAAGTCTGTTCGGCAACCGGAAATCTTTCACTGCTAGTTTGACTTTTGCTACCGAACTTTGGTGGGACCACTGGGTTTGTATGGAGTGACTGTTAAATAACTGTTTATTGCTTAAAGTTAATGTCCTCATCAGTTCACACCATGGAGAGTTCCCTGACTTAGACAACAGTCACGAATAGAGCCGGTTTACGTCTGGTCAGTTCACACCACGGAGGGTTCTCTGACTCAGACCACCGTCACCGAAAATAATGACGACGCTCCGAGACGATAAGACGAATATAGTGCCGTTGCCGGTTTACGTCCTTGTCAGTTCACACCACGGAGGCTTCCCTGACTTCAGACCCCCGGCAGTTGGTGGTGGCGACGATGACGATAGAGGCGTCAAGACGAGCCCAGATCTGAGCATCTAGGGCCTTTATGCAAAAGGTGTGGGCGGAGTTGCCCTAGATGCTCATATCTGTACAATAGATACATACTGCAAAGTAATAACCGTCAGGGGTGTATACAAGTGCTATCAAAGTCATGACCTGGCGGTTTACAAGTACCTATCGTGAACAATGATCTCTGTTCATGAAAAAATATAATATTTCTCGTACAATAACGAGCTAGCTGAGTAAGGTTGATATTATTAGAATAATAATTATCAACATTGTTTTCCACATATGGAAGGGAAAGGGTTATTTCATTCGAAGTTGACCATCCATGGACCCGATTTTTCTGAATGACCAGTTTGACCGCCGATCTCTTTAAAGCCGATTCATCCAAAAAAAAAAGAGTTAGTTGAGGTACGGTGCGAAGAAAAAATCCCACTGAGTTGAACGTCTAGTATGCATTCGTTTTTTCATAGATCACACCGTTCACTCAGTGTTTTACGTTCCGCACTGTTTGTTCGACAACATTATCCGCATTAGGTTAGTCATCTAACCAGGCATAGCCGTGTTTTTTCCTTTTATCATTTGATGCGTCGCGCACAGCTCGCATTCTGACTTGTTTTCGACGATTGTGTGATGTGATTTGCCAATAACTAAACTGCGTATAACTAGTACGTCAGTGTGTACACAAACCATAAATCACCCAAATTGGTAAATTTTTGACTGGCAATGTCTGGAAGGATAGGAGGAATGATGCGAATCGCTACTTGAGTATTAATGTAATGTCAGTAAGCTCGCGGGCTGAATTTGCAGTTTTTAAACCTACACTTCAATTGAAGAAACTATGCAAAGCTGTCAGCGTCGTGTTTAAACCCCTTCAAGGCGGATGGTCTGCTCATTCTTGCATTATCCAGAACCAGCAGTTTTTGATTTCTGATGCCACATATGCACCAAAATAACATAAGGAAATGGATTTGGAACCTAATTACTTTGGTATTCGCATTGCTGAAAATCCATCTGGCTTTCGCTTTGCACAGTGGAAAACATACGAACCATTAGTTTATTCGCTCCAAGAGAATGGAAACTGAGGATTCGCTCCTAATGTTACGTTTTGCCGTTTTCCCCTGGATTTCAGGGGCAGTAGTTCTTGTTTCCTGTTAACTTGCGTTTAAAAGTCAAGTTCAAGTCAGGACACCGCAACTAATTTGTCCACAGTTGTGGAAAAATCTCTCGAACCCACGCCGTATGCACTACATGTTTATTTGCTTCTGACTTTCTGTCTGGCGTCACGGCAAAGGATTTTAGGGCAGGGAGACCGAGAAAAACTGCCCTCGTGCTGAGAGACGATCTACTGATCCGTCTCTCACACATATTTGCGTCATAGAGAGGAATTCTCTATGACTATTTCAGCAGTAGGTATGTAACTAAATCCCTGGGTAGCAAGGCAGGAGGGATGCTCACGCGTATGCAGAGCAAGTCACGCCCGCCTTTTGCAATTCATATTAGTTGTTTGTGTGTTTCTCACCTGTAAACATCTTCATAGCTCTAGCGGTGAACTGAAGTTGAATTTCTGCGTGTGTGGTGTACTTGGGGCCGATTTAAAAACCGAATAATTTTACTACTTTAATTAAAAATCCAGGGAGCGATTAGAACATTCATACATCCAAGAATGAGAGAACTAGGCTTTTCTTGTCTTTCATACAGCACTATATTGGCCTTTAATGTTGGAACACTAGAAATTTGCATTTATTTGAAATCGAATATTTTGGATTTCGAATATCGAATATTTCGAATGCGCTTCATGGGTTACATCATTAGAGACCAATATATGTAGTGGTGTATGAATAACAGGTAAAGGTGTATGGCTTTCTCATTTCTGGATGTCTAAATGTTCGAATTGCTCCCAAAATGTTAATTAAATTAACAAAATTATTCGGTTTTTATCCGGTCCCAAGTATAGTGTGTGGCTAGCTCGGTCAAATTTCCTGGTTGTATGTATATCATCGCGGGGGAAAAGGGGGTGTAACCAGGCAACTCTGATTGGCGCATTCTGGTCGCCTGTCACGCCCACTTATTTTACTCGTAAGGCGCTAAGCACAAATAGACCATGTATCATGGGATTGATGCCGTTCGAGTTTAAACAGATGGGCGTAGCGGGCGGACTGAGTACGCCAATCAGAGTCGCAAGGCCACGCCCCTTTCTTCCCTCACGATGATACACACCCGAATTTTCCTACCGTGATTGACTCTGCCAGATGTTCCTGTGGGTTGGCATGCATCATTGAAGTCACACAGGGTGAGAGTGCCAACGCCCTTTCCAACTACGAGTATGTTCGACAGCGTCAACAAGTTTACCCTGGGTAACCTCGATGCATGCAGCCTGTGGAAACGTGTATTCAGTGTCAATCATTTGTTCTAGATCTTATAGATTCTCTATCCCCTCGCTTTTGCTTTTCTTCTTTCCCTTTCCCAGTGGTAACTGGTGAAACCCAACATGAATGGACGAAATTCCATGATTGTGTCCTGCGCAAGTGGCTGAGCGCACTTCTCATCTATACACATCAGCCGCAGCAAAAGCTTCTCCCTGGGGAATGTCACGAGAACGAAAGTTCAGGATTTGTTCCCCTGATGTTTACGAGGTCTGGACTAACCTCACTCAATCAACGTCGTGCACTGGCTCAGCATTTCATGAGCTGTGGCGCAAGACCTTGTAGGACTTCATGTTTTAGAATCCTAGAGCGATCCCCATTAATTCAATAAATTAGAGGAAATTGAGTTTAATGACGTTTTCTCTTCCTGTTGTAGCCACTCGTTCAACGATATTTTTAAGCATCTGATGTTTACATGTAACCCTGTAAACCCATATGCCTTATTGAGCCTTATGGAGCAGTTCCAAAACAAGTTGTTTGATCGTTCGGAAAAGTTGTTGAGTGGCGTTCAAATCCGCAAATTCCACTATTCTTCTAATAACACAATTTGTTAACCCTATGCTCAGAGATTTTCGCTTCACCCAATGCAAAGCCTCAGCTGAAGGCCAGAGATCCGAAGCCGTCATGGCTGAGGTATACGCCTGCTTCCGTTACGTCGGAAGTTTTCCTCTTCCAAGCCGGAAGAGTATGAACTGCAATTGGATCCACGTCACAAGTCATATGGCTTGCAGCTGCGGAATATCCCCCTAATGTGGAACTGGTCCCATTCGACCTCCTGCAGTCAGAGGAGACCCTCTAGACCCTTCGCGAAAAAGCGGAAGCATTCAAGTTGCGATTCCGAGACGTTGTTCGGGCTGCTTTCGTGAAATTGTGGTACCTCGATCCAGGTTCGGCTGATGTCCATCGGATCATGCTGTTCCTAACCTTGATATCCTTGTCGAACATCCGTCCATCCATTCTTTTACAGCATCATTCACTGTTTCCAGATATAGTGTGCGTTAACGGCGTTGCCTTTCCATGGCCTCGAAAAGCACGCTGCGCGACCGCGGTGCTCACGATAGAATTGTCTTCACAGTGTCGAATCTGGGTATTCTTCGTAGTTGTTCACCACATTTGATGTTAACTAGTAAGAAGACTAGCTCAATTTCAAGAAAACTCCATAGTTTGTTGTCCTGGAGAGGATGTCTGTCCGAGCGACGCGGTCGCGCAGCGTGCTTTTCGAGGTCGCGGAAAGGCCACTGCCATCGATTCCCAATGCAACTGAATTCATCTTCTTTCTACTCTGATATCTGTGAGACAACATCCAACCCCTTCAAACCGCATGTGGTCTGAGCTTCTAAAGACATTTATTTATTTATTTATTTATTTATTTATTTATTTATTTATTTATTTATTTATTTATTTATTTCATCAGACCGGAGATGATATTCAATAAATAGCGAAATGTACAGGATTTTATGCTAGCAAATGTGTACGCGCTTTCAGAATAAGTGTATGAGCAGCATTTTGAGTCCAACAAGAAACCGATTGGGCTCCTATTACAATATGTCTTGCACTTGTTTTTCCTTCTGTGCACTGTGTACTTCCATTAGATTGAGCTGTTCACTGGAATATTCTCTATCAGTAGTTTTTTTGCTGCTACGTACCACTCACTACTCGTTAACTGCAGCTATTGCTTGGATCCTCTATTTGCATCTTATGCATGCAGGTACAACGTTTTTCAACTTCCTCAGGTATGGGGCTTATGAGGCAGAGGGTTCGAATGAAGTTTGAGGAGGAGCAGGGTCCACAGGGTCCAAGTGTGTGGAGTCCTAGCCTCCAAAATTGGACTAGGCATACAAACAACATGTGAACATGAACGAGGAATATTTATCTCTTAGGGTTCGACCCTTTCTTTGCTCGTCTAGGAACAGTTGGTCCCAATGAAGTCATCGTTGTTTATCCTTGAATGCGTAGTTTGATTTTCTATAAAGAAGTTTCAGCTTCGCTCGGATGCACCACTGGAGAGGTGGGTAATCTCATACTTATGAACACCTATGAACACCCATGGGTACGAGATTACCCATCCTTTCAATTACGCATCCAAGCACAGATAGAAAATACTGTTACCCATGAGTAGCAGCGGGGTATAGACACTGTGTAACAGTACACATGTGTAAGCATGTTGATGGGCGGCGGGTAAAGGGTAAGTTTGTTTACCTAACCACGGGCTGCATGCATCATTCAGATAACCAGGGGTAGAATTGTTGATACACTGCAGATTTATTCATCGTTAACACGTGCGTCAACACGCCTACCCCAGCGGAGTTTCTCTTATCATTGTGAGCTAATCAAACCGTCCTTTTACCCCCTTATAAGTTCTAGGATTGGTACTCAATGCAGGCACATCCTACGGACTTTCGACTGCGTTAGCGTGCAAAGCAAAAAATTGTCGATCATGTCCATGATGTAGTGTCCGTGATGTGTCCTTTGGGACTGCATACTCTTCCACGAGGGTGATGCGAAACCTCGTTAGCATCTTTGCTTGTGGCTTATTGACTTTTTATTGTGTCTACTGATGAGAGGTTTCTTTAAAAAACTGGAAAAGTAAGGCAAGCTCTAAATATTACATCTGTAATATCTGCAATAAATTACATAGCAGTGATATAGAACGGAAAAACTGGAAATAGTGGTGAAAAGTTGTATTAATACCTTGTAATGCTTTGTATGTATGACACATGTGATGCACATTTGTTTTGTATTATTTCGCCTGTCCTCATGTCATTGTAGAGTTGTCCCAAAAATAATGACCGCGACCCCGCGACCAAGCAGTGAAGATTGGGTACCTCACTCATGACTCCATCAATTTGAAAACCAGATGGACAACTTTTCAATTCTTCTGGAGCCCAGGACATTCACTATTCATCTCCTGAGACCATACTGTAAATTTTGCATTATAAAATTCATCTAAGTAAAGGTGTACTAAAGATTACTCTTCCGCAACTTGATGACTCCAGTGGTTTTGGTTTATTGACCTTCTACAACCTCTACAATATAGCGCAAATCTGTAGGAAATGTTGATCACAGCAGGTTTTATTTCGAGGAAATATCTGCACTTCGAGCTATCTTATGCGTTTTGGAATGTGCCACTCGAAAATGGCCATTATTTTTGGGACAACCTAAGGTAGCCAGCAGAGTTCCAGACGCGCGGGCGGCGCGGGCGGGTGGGAGGTTCATTTTCCTTTGATCAGCCGCCTAGGCGGCTGATGAAAGGAAAATGAACCTCCCACCCGCCCGCGCCGCCCGCGCGTCTGGAACTCTGCGGGCTGCCTAACAGTAGTGAGCAGTGACCCTCTCCCTCTCCCTTACTCCCACTCTCTTCATTCCCTTCAGCTGTTTTTTTTTTCACGGCAAAGCTGCTGAGAAATCACATCTTTAGCCACCCGAGAAAATAGTTTTCGCCTAAAACAACACATTCGTTACGTTGTTTTCGCGTCGGCTTCCGGCTCTACTAATCTTGTTTTTTGCGCTCTGATGAACTTTTTCAACTGAAATCAGCTGTTTTTCAAGGATCGACCTGAACGGAAATCGAATTTGTGCCGAAATTTGTGAGTGTGAGCCCGATTGTGTTGAAAAAGGTTCACGAATCTGACCTGCGTGACTTCTCGTCGCCGCTTGCCGGCTACTTGATCAAGCATTGCTTTCCTTTGTGCGATTTTCCACTTGACATGCTCCATCTAAGTTGTAGCCCGCGGAGTGCTTGTGTTGCTCCATATGTTGGCATTTGGCTACTTCCTTTCAAGGTCTACCCTATGGCTACGTAAATGTTGAAGGCAAAGAGCCACAGTTCTCCAGGTGCGATCCATGATTCGCCGTAGGTTTCTCCTCAGGCGGCCTCACGTACACGTTGCTGGGATCAGATTTCTGGCCATTCTCGCGATTCAAAATACGCCATTTCTTCTTCTATTACAGCGGCTCCACCTCAGGCGTATTTTATTATGATTCAGCTTTCATTCTTCCTCGCTTCGCTGTCGTATTTCTCGGACATATTATTCAATCGACCACTCATGCGGAATAATTTACGAGAACTTCCGTAAACGTCGACTTATACAGTGAACTCCAAACGGCCGTAGACAAAGGGCGGAACCGCGCGCGGCTATCCTGAGCAGAGACACAGGGGTTCTGCATGTTGGCTCTGGTTGTCTGCTTCTGCCTCGAGTACCACGCCGCAGCAGACAACTAGAGCCAGCATGCAGAGCCCCCTGTGTCTCTGCCCGAGAACGCCGCGCGCGGTACCGCCCCTTGTCTACGACCGTTTATAGTTCAGTGTATGTAAATGTCCAGGACTGTTCAGGAAGAATTGCAGTTGACCTGGTCGACAGAGTGCTCGGTACAAGAACTGAAAAATTAAACCTCTACAATTATTTAAGAGCAGGACAGCACTGCGATTCAGGATATCTACTTACCTGCGCTTTATTAGAGTAGATATAAAGCACAGACCTGCCATATACATATAGTACCTCGTTTACTGAAGCATTTAGAGGCCAGTATATGTGCCTTCTTTTATAAATCGCTAGGAACACAACCTGAAAAGAGTAGCGCGTCGAGTAAATACCCTAGCAGCATCTCTTCCCAGCTGCTGCCATCCTCCCCTTACAGGGTGGCCCATAATTATGGTGACAGAAACAAGCGATCATATTAAACGCATTCCAAGCTCGCTTGGAGCGACCACGTGGTAATTTTGTTTGTAAATGAACAGCGAATAAAAACATGTATCGAGTTCCAAGATATTTCTCATCTCCTGCTGCATCGACGGTGATTTGTTTGATAATTTCGATGAATTTGGCACGCCAGCAATATCGTGGATCTCGCCCCTAGCCGAATGAAGTTCTTTTCAGCAACCAGGAGGAGAAAAACGACGAATTCGCATCCCTACCAAGTTTTCATAAAGCAACTGTCTCGAAAACCATTTAATCTGAAGGATACAGTCGGTTGAAATTTGGGTTTCTGACAGTTAACTGCCGAAATCATTGAAATTTTCAAGCGTTTTTAGGATACTTGCAAACTGTATCGGACCTTCCACTTCTGATTTGATCAGAATTTAATCTAAACTCTTTATTCTTTCGGAGCATTATGAAAACCGGCTTCTTGGACATTCTTAGCCTTTTGAAAATAGAGCGTGCCAAAACACGATTGTTTTGAAAATGGGCGTTAGCTTTGCGATGGCTGTGAGCGAGAACAATTCAGAAATTTCCTGTGCTACACACAAATATTGAAGCTGCCAAACTAGTGCTAACAAATGAGCAAGAGTGTATTCCAGGAAGAAACAGTAGCCCAAAATAAATTGAAGAAGCGGAGGCCAACATGGTGTCACCATAATTGTGGGCCACCCTGTAATTGCTGTCATTCTTCAGCACTTGCTGTCATAAGGAGAATGCTTGAGCAGCAATTGAGGGCAGCAATAGCAGTAAGTAGGAGATGGCTCGCTGCAGCTATTGTTTCTACTCGACGCATTACGCTGTTTGAGCCTCGTTTGTGCTGCACAGCTATTGAAGTAAATGCTGAGATGTCTCGGATTCCTGCTCTGTATTTTGTGATTTGAAAGTTAGGTACATGGAATACTAAATCTAGGCCGAAGCAGTGTCTTGAATTTCCCCTAAGCGTCGTGGATGCTCTCATTTGCGGATGCAATAGAAAACTGCACAATGCTATTTTCTTTTTGTTTTCTACGCCTGGCCGTATCCAGGAGGAAAATACAACAAGGATGGGATCGCATATAGGACTCATCTGCCTTCCAAGCCTTCTAGCTTCAGCATTATAAACAGCAGCGATGTTGCTGCCTTGATTTCAACTGAAATATTTCGTTTCAGAGATGTGCTTAGCTGGGAATTCTCTGGATGATTTTTATGGCAAAAATATTAGAGTGGTGAGAAAGTCCTGAGCCGATTTTTATGAAAATGCCAAAAGTTTCGATTCTTGATGAGTACCATGGCCTACCATGTGGTATCATTATCTATCATTATAACTCTCTCAATTGGTAGGTTTATATACCCGAGCTGTCTTCCTTACCTTAAATAACGATGTTAATTCCACAAGAGCACCTCCGACTCGTAATCTTCTATGAATGGCGTCGCGGCACTGGAGCGACGGAAGCCGTTTGAAACATCAACAGCGCATTGGGAGAGGACACCACTGGCAAACGCTGTTTCGCTCGCGTCAAGGAAGGAGACACGGACTTCAAAGACAAGCCTCGGTCGGGATGCCCCAAACGCTGGAAGACTCCTCCATTCTCGACGCCGTCAAAGGAGACTCGGAGGTTAGCATACGCATTCTTGCGACGAGACTCAGATGTACCCATCCAACAGCCCTCAGTCGCCTCCAGGCTCTCGGCTACAGAAGAGTACTGACTCGATGGACCCCTCATGTCTTGATCGATGGCACGCAGCTCACCCGGGTATCCATTTGTCAGTCTCTCCTTCTCCGCCCTCAACGAAAGGAGCTTCTGGAAGACCTCATTACTGGAGACAAGAGTTGGGTCCTTACGATTCCAACGCGCATCGTGCCGTGGGGCTCCCTCGAGGAGAAGACCCGCCAACGCAAGACAAATCGGACATTCACTCCGAGAATTGTCTCCTTTGCTGCTTTTGCGATCCGCGAGGAATGTTATATTACGAACTGCTCCCGCAAGGACATACCGTCACCGGAGCCATCTACGCCAATCAGCTTCAGAAACTAGCGGAAGCTGTTCGAGAAAGACGTCCGAGACGAGCTTGCTCCACGATAACGCTAGGCCGCATGTAGGTAAAGAGACACGTGACAAGTTGGAGGAGCTGGTCTGGGACACCGTTCCCCATCCACCCTATTCTACTGACATTGCCCTTTCCGACTATCACTTCTTTCTTCCCCTTAAGGCATTCCTAGCTAAGAAAAAACCCACCAAAATTGGAGATGTTGAAAGGGCGGCCAGCGACTTCTTTGACTCGCAGTCTCACCAGTTCTTGGAGAAGAGGAACGCCGACCTGCCCGTTAGGTGGGACATTGTAGGAGCTAACGATGGTGATTATATTGTTGAGTAAATCCCATTGTATGCTGAGTAAGGAAATAAAGAAGAAAAAATGTAAATCGGCTCAAGACTTTCTTACTACCCTAATACTATGGTTTTATCAGTGGTAACCGAAAGTACGTACATACAACTATAATTCACGATTTAATGAAGAATTCTTGATCATCAACTTGGAGACATTAAAAGTAACTGTCAGGTTATAACTTTATCATGAAGAAGGGCCTCCTGGAGCTTCATAACGTCCTCTGCAGAATTACTGAGTGCACCGATTCTTCCAAACATGTAAAGTGTCCCGCGTGCACAAGCATCTTTGAAAACATCCTTGAGGTCCTTCCGGGTTTCGAACTCCTCTATACTCGAGCACTATTCAACAAAGTTTAAGCACTATTCATCGAGCCTTTCGCTATTTTCTTCGGACATTGTGAAGAAACGGAAGCACAAACACAAAGAACCTCAACGATCTGCAACGATAAGAGGTGGACATTGCTTGTCACGTCCTTACCCTACGATGTTTACGGGTAGCCCTATTCGGTTCATCGCGTGAATGCCATTACAAGTCTATTCTCGACTAACTCTTAGAGCAACGTAATGTGGACTACTTCCTCTCAGAAGTTGCGCGTTCTTTCGTCGTAACGTTCAAGGTAAATTCAGAAGAATGCAGGTGCAACCATGGAAAGGTATTACCAGAACTAGCTGAGTAGTATCTGTCAGTTCTGAAACCTCGTTCTCATGCCCACAGGTACAGCTTGCCTTCGAGGGGACTCCGTTGATTCATCACTCCAGGTCTCCATGGATTTCGTGATGAGATAGAAGTAAGCGCAAATGATGCGACTCATCATGCGTGGAAGCTGCTCAGGAAAAAGCATGATTTCTGGACTGCCAATTGCTTTCTTGACCCCTCTCCCACAGGCTCCTGGTAGATTCTGCAGGATAATTCCAGATGCACCTGGCGTTTCAGCATTTTGGAGATGTTTGGTGTCCTATTCTTTGTTGACGCATTAGCACCACACTGACAAAGTAATTTGCTACGACATCCGGTCAGCATCCATAGCTCTCATCCAGAAATCCTCCTGCAGGTAATGACCATATTTGGACCTGGGCGGAACGAGGAGTGGTTTTGGGTACAGTACCACTCCACCGATAATGGTCAGTGCGCTAATGTTTGCATGGTCTATTCTGAGCATGAGTCTACGAGCTATTCCAAGCATAGATCCGCATACAGGAGAGGACTGGAGGGGAAGTACTGAAATCGAAGAAAAAACCCTGCATTAGGCTTGCTACAATTTGAAAGTGCAACGATCCAGCACTAGAAGGTTACCGAACAGTCTATAAAATCCATTGGCAGAGGTGCTAACCTAGCAATGCGTGCGTGTCGCGGCTTTATTGTGACGGTACAACACATCCACCTTTTCGTTGTTTGAGTTCAATAGACAGTGGGATCCATACAACGACTCACAACGGCAACGGAAACTAGAAAAACACTGAATAGTCATAAATGGTACCGAAAACACTCATCAAAGTTGTGAACAGATGAGTAGCGGCAGAGTTCAACCGTCATCATCCAGTCACTACGCACACGCACCGCTAAGATCGCGATCCTACCGATGGAGTTTATAGACTATAGGTTTGGCTCCCATTCAGCATGATGAGGAATACTATCATGGAGAAATCCAACGGTTCATCATATCCTTTTTTGGAATGTGATTAAGATTTTTGGAAAAGAATGGGAGCACAGAGGAAAAGGAACCCTCTAGTGGTAACCACGCCCTCTGCCGCATCAGATGACTTTTCATAGGCATACTCACATCAGACTATAGGCATCGTCCCCTATTTTTTAGGCAGTATTCTTTATTCTCCTTTATCTTACGACAATCTGAGATACAATACTTTGTCTCACCATCAAGGCTTTTTACCTCTAAAACACCTAGAACCTTCCTCCCCTTCCTCCTCCATTTTCATGCAGATAATTCTTAGCGACTGAACAAGGTTGATAGCTTCGTCATCGCTTGACTTGGAGCCGCGTGCATTATTCATACTAGCCAAGGTAAACGTGTTAATCTAAGGATCGGTAAATTGATGCCAGAGGAGTCTGAGATGATAAAGCACTGACATCGGGGCCGAGATTCATGAAACATGAACAAAACAAACCAACGACTAGCGTGACTGATTTATCTATAGACCAAGTAGTGGTGGGGAACGTGGGACGGAAAGGTTGGTTTGCTAGCCTGGTATCGTGTGGTTATGAGTTCGCGAATCTTCCTCCGCACGCTTCCACAGGTTACTGTGTATGGCACATGCATTCAATGCCCGCACCATGCCTAGTTGAAGTTGAATCCATGATGCATCTCACCACCGGGATCTTTAACGTCGGCAACTTTATCCTTTTTTAATGATTGTCGGCCCTGTGCACACAGCACGGCGTAGTCAGCTCTACAGTCCTTGTCGAAAAGTTAGACGAAATGCGCGTGCGGTTCGGTGTCGCTACGACCCCGCCGCGGCGCGGCTCCCAATCGATGCGATCCGCCCCGCAAGGCATTTTTTTTTCGTGTTTTTCGTTAAAAAAATAGTTCTTTCGCGTTTCTTCCTTGCAGTTTTCCACTTCTACTCATTTCTTTACATTTTATGATAGTGCACAGCAGTTTTCGTTCCCTTTTGAATTGGTTGTGTCTACTTTTGCAAAATATTCCAATTTTTCATTTCCTTCCTATAATTTTTGCCCTAATTTGCTATTTTTTGCTGTTCTTCGCCTGTTCAAAGTTCCATTCTATTGTTTTGATGTTGCGTTCATCGTTCGCCTCTCACATGTCGCTGTTTCTTCGTTTATTTGCCCATGTTTTTGTTTCAGATAGATTTCCGATCATGTCTACTAAGCGATAAACGAAGAAACAGCGACAGATAACAAAATGCAACTATAAACAAGCGAAGAATAGCAATTTAGGGCGAAAAATATAAAAAGGAATAAAAAATATGGAATATTTTGCAAAAGTAGACACAACCAATTCAAGAGGGAACGAAAACTGCTGTGCACTATCCTAAAAGTGTAAAGAAATGGATAGAAGGCGGGAACTGCAAGGAAGAAACGCGAGAGAACGATTTTTTTTAACGAAAAACACGACAAAAATGCCTTGCGGGCGGATCGTATCGATTGGGAGCCGCGCCGCGGCGGGGTCGTAGCGACACCGAACCGCACGCGCATTCCGTCTAACTTTTCGACAAGGACTGTACATATGAATGGTTGGAAGTTTTCAAGAAAAAAGACCTCAAGAGTGACTTACAAGAAAAGGATCACTTTTGTAAAGCTTATTATAAATATCTACTTCGCTTTCATATTTCTAGGCACTCGTGTTTGAAAATAGGTTTCTTTTCTATGTTTTAATAATAAATGATGTGTTGCTTTTGACAATTTTGGACGGCTTATGATTACCCTATGATGGGTTTCCTGCTTAGCTTCCGGTGTAGCAATGATGAATGATGTGGACTGAATCCAGTAGATATCTTATGAGTCCGACGAAGGTACTAATCCACCGAACGTTGACCGATAAATCTACCAAACCGGAGCGGTCAAAAAATTGTCAGAAGCAACTATTGTGTTGTACATGGCTATTGTAACTGAGGCTCCAAGGTAAGAAATATTAATAGACATCAATAGTACTATTTTTAGTATCTTCTCTCCCAAAACTCCCGCCTGACCCTTCGTTCCATTTTCGACGGAAACCCACTTTCTTATCCCCTGCTCTTCATCTGCGACGCAGCCGTTGACTCCAACACATGCCTTCTTCTCTATATCGGATGGATGTTTGAGGCAACATATTTTGTTTTTTTTTCCTGAGATGAGCACGACACTATCATATTTCAATTTCTACTTGGTGGGCTTTTTTTTCCACTATCACACACATAGGACCTCCTTTTATGCGTCCCACTTGACCATCTTTCCGAGAGTCAGAAAAAAGTTGGATGCGGTGCTCAGAGGCCTTACACTCTCGCTCAAATTAGAAACGGCTTCATTTGGAAATTGATGCTTTGCACTGAAAAATGACACCAGATTGAATGCTGCACGCACTGGGCAATGCGGAAGAAATCTTGATGAGGAAAAGTAGAAAAAATGTAGACGTAAATGGCTATGACAGAGCACAGTATTTCCACGTTCTTCAGTTTCTGCTGAGTGGACGCGCTTGAAACTCTGGGGACTTCTCTTTTGGTGCAAAATTACATAAAGGGAGTGAATATTAATATCGGAGCTGAAATTAAAATTAAAATTAAATGAAATGTGAAGTTTTTGTGCCCGAAAACATAGACACTAACGGTCTAATTCCTCAGCTCCACTTTCTGTTCCGAGAACGAAAACAGTGAAGAACAAAATCCAATTTGTTTTTTTATATGATTTCACAGAATCAAGTGATCAAGTGTCCATGTCGTCTCTATCTCTCTCTCTCTCTCTCTCTTTTTCTCTCTCTCTCTTGATCTCTCTTTTGTTCTTGATGCTACTGGTTTGTTGACAACACTATGTTAATGCTGAGTTTACTGAAGTTTTTGCAGTTAAGCTGGCTCCCATACGTAAGTGTGAAAGAAGAAATATATGTACATAAATATAGAAAAGTTCCAAGAACGACTCTCCAAAAAATTCTTGCAGCCACAATGAAGCCAATCTCGTGTGTAATCATCCAAGTTTCTATCTCCATCTGTGCAAATCATGAGATTTCTGGAAACCCTTCGTGATGTCCTTATCCTCCAAATATGGGACAAAATAAGCTCGAGAGATATTCTAGCATCTCCTGAATGCACTTTTGCTTTTGTTTTGCTATGTGTTTGTACTGTTACATGTCTGCATTTGCCTCAATCACACCGCTCCTGATTTGTTTACACTGCTCAGGGCTCCTTACCTTTGAGAACTTTCCGTTATTACCGAGCTCAGCGGTTCCAGAACTGAATAACACATTTTCTTCGTTCGATGCCTGAATCCTTTGCTCAGCTACGTAAGCAACAACAGGAAAAATCCTTCTTACAGCCTGCCGTGAAATCATATAGAAAGTGAAGCTTGTGAATCAGAGTTCAAAACCTCGCTGAAGAGGCAAATAGCTAGCGGTTTCCCTGATGAGCTGTAAGCTACCTCCGTGCGATTGATGTGTCGAAGCGAGAGTGATCTTTGCGAATTTCGTGAGGGATTCAGGAAAAATCCTCGACGAATTCGCAGGGATTTTGTCCAAATCCTTTCGTAAACCACTCTAATCTGTGCTCATGTGCAACCCACGCGAGGAAAAAAGTCTTCGTCGAAAGACTCGTGCCAGTTCGAGATAGCCTCACAAATCTGCTCTTATCATCCTTAATTAGATACTAAAAGAAATGTCATAAACGGCACGAATATTTGTTTACTTATTAATTTATTCAATACGCACGCAGGCGTGCAAGACTGTGTCAGAAGCAGAAATATGGTGTAGAATAGAAAACAGTCTTGGAGAAGATGTGGAATAACTAAAAAAAAACAAAGAAGAATCTTGAAAAAATCAAAGTCTCTGGAATATCACTTATGTACTTCTTAATTTTTAGTTCCAATGGAGTAATTTCGCCGATAAACGTCTAGTTAACTCACTTCAAATAATAATTTTCTAATTGATGTTCACTACTGCATGGTTAGACTAGTGAAGAACGTGACCGTTAAAAAGATGTGGGAGATTCCAGTGGTCCGGACCAACTCGCACGTGCTGCACCACCTGCGTCTTGTTACTCTGAGTGTCTGCGCATCCGCACCTTCCACTGATATCTCCATTCTCCTTCCCAGTCAATCCTGCAGTGTAGCGCCGCTAGCGAGTCCGGACCACAATAGTGTGGTAAATACACGGTTTTTATAAATAGTATAATGTTGTGTTATATTGTATATCATATCATATTATTATATTCTTATTGTATTATATTATATTATATTATATTATATTATATTATATTATATTATATTATATTATATTATATTATATTATATTATATTCTAATATATAATATTGTGCATACTTACTTCCTTGTTCACTTACCTTCATAATATGAGTGACACACATTGATAATCGAAGTGTTTGAACATTCGCCGCACACATAATAGCCAACAGAGAGCAATTGTTGCTTAGATACAAGCGAAAAAGCTAACCCATTAGACCACAGTGGACCCCATATGCGACGAGATTCATAAAGTTCTCAGAAAGAAAGTGATTTACCCACCATTCTGAGAATGGACGAGTTTTCCTGGAAGAAAGGGGTTAGTCTGTCCTAACAATCTATCTGTTAGCGATAACAAGTAACGACAATAATGACGAAAGTGACAGCACATAGATGAAGTTTTACTGAGAAAACTCGTCCACTCTGGATGAGCGGGAAATTTACAACTTAACCAGGAGCGTCCATGTATCTTAGCACTGGTTTGAGCTTCGCCTAAAAAGGTGCTACGTACAGTATACACACCAATTTTGTACTATGTTTCCACTCCCCTTGTTAGTTGTAAAGCCCTACCATTCTCGCTAGAGAGAGAGAGAGAGAGAGAGAGAGAGAGAGAGAGAGAGAGAGAGAGTAAGTGGCATGAGGAATTTTTCTATTTATGGATCATTTCCTGTAGTTCTCGCTGTACTTTCACGCATTTTAGATTCCGCTAGAATAGCGATGGTGATTTCAGGAAGTTTGAACGCTATTTACAGGAAGAATGTTACTCATTTTACGTATCACTGGTTTCAGTAGTTCTTTAAACGTTATGCTCATGTTTTTCTTTTGTGCCGCCGAGAAATTAATGTATAGATAAACGTAGGATAAAGGATTAGAGAATAAAGTGGTCGAAGTTAGTCAATTCCGTCCGTGAAATGCGTACTTGAATTCATCTGAGCAACGTAGTGGTACTGAATGCTTGCTTGCTCTGTACAGAGTGTCCTACGAGGGGTATACGATGTGTTAAGTCAATTTTTCATACTCCCAGACTCCTCTTGTAGAAAATTTTCGACCCGGAATGGGGAGGGGGGGATTGCTTGGTTGGCCGGGTCGGGAATCGAACCATTTGACCATGCGAGTGCCTCTTGCCACTGCGCTATGCGCTCCCCAAACACATGGTTTGGTTCTAATTCTTAAAATCATTAAAGTTCTTCAGCTTTCTTCCTTCTTTGGAATAAACATAATTTTGAATTCTTCGTGCGGAACTCATTTCAATTGCATTTCCATTTCTGAGAACAACTGTTTCTTTTTCTGGAATTTTGACAAAGATCTCTCTCCTTTTTCATAACAACGCAAAAGTAGCAAATTAGGAACTGTGTTGCCCCTGTTCCCAACAGGGGAAATTCTGGAAGATGCACATGCAAGTAGCGAGTTTCACAAAGCAAGAAGTGAATCACGCATAGATGTTATGTTAGTCGTCAAATCTCACCTGGCTGAGTTCCGTTCGGGTTTAATTGTTTGGGAATCTTTGTTTTTCGAGGCGTCCTTTTTTGCTTCCTTCTAAATTGTGATTTCCTTTGATTTCTTTCATTTCCTTGTTTGTTGTTTGTTGCGGCATAGGTTCTGTAAGTACAGTTAAATGAATTTTGTAGGCATATCGTTCATGAGTGGTTCGTTTTGAGTTTTCCTCATTTTTATGCTGATGAAAAGTGATCTCATAACAAAAATTTTACGTAAATATTTGACATTTTGGACACTCGTACGTCTTTATTCGTGGTCCGTCAGTAATACAAATGTCTCCATGGCATGAGCAGGAGATTACTAGACAGTGTGCCTGGCATCGCTCGGGTGTTTTGTTTCTTCCGGCAGTTAAACGCTGACCACGACAGCTGTTGAACCCAGCGAATCCTTTCATAGTGCTCATTATATTCATGATCACCCTAATGATCCTTTTTCACCGACTAACATTCATGTTCAGCGCATTGCGAGAACCCCAGTAGACATAAAAATAGCGAAAAATCAATAAAATCGATAAATCGATATATCAGTAGATAACCTAAAATAGCGCACACACATATAGCCTTTCCAAAAAATACTTGCCTCCCGCTACACTGCGCGTCGACTGAGCCGCGTCGCAGCGCGTATGATAATGCATAGGAGCCGCGGCGCGGTTCAGCAGACGGGCGATGGATGCCGGAAAAAAATAAAATAATAAAAGTATTTTTTGGAACGGCTATACACATACACACATACGTACAGACATTCATTTTTACATATACAGATTCTGCATCCGGAGCGCTAAAACCTCGAAGGATTTTTCGGGCTGAAACTTTTCACAAAGATATTATTTGAGGTGCCATGAACGAGTATCGTATTCGCACAGCAAACCGCGTTTTTGAAGGATCACAGTAGGTATGCAGTAAATGCAGTATCTTACACGATCCCCTCAAATTTTGCAAGGAAGAGTTATCTGAGGTGCTGAACATAAATGTGGTACCCATTTTTAAGCTTAATACTGTATGTCCAGGAATATGTTGAAGTTACTCTAAGAAAATGGAAAGTGATATTAAAATCGGCGAGAAAATACAGCGACAGCTATAAAAAATTTCAATGGAATCTGTGAGATGCTGGACTTACCCTATACCAGTGGCCCATCCCCCCTGAAAATGGGTTGCCGAATTTTTGAGATGGCTGAGCAAAGTAAATATGTAAAAACTTTGTATTAGTATATTTTTGATTGTTTATTTTTATCATTATTTTTGAACACTTTTTATTATTTATTTCTTCTATTATACAATTAATACTTTTATTAATTCCCTGTCCGGATCCCCAAAATGGCGGAGACCCCAATTTTTTAGTCAGCGTCGATGGCGTTGACCCATCCAGGGCCTCGACAAGGACGCCGCGCAACCGCGCCGCGCGCCGGATTCGTTGTCGTCAGCCGTCGAAGTGCTATTTCTAGGCGCTTTTTTTCCTAGTTTGGTGATGTTTTCAATTTTTTCATGGTTCATAAAGAGAAGTAGCATAATAGCAGCAAACGACATCGATTCCAGTGTGCGCGGCGCGGTTACGCGGCATGCTTTCAAGGGCGTAATAGGTCACCGCCATCCACGCTCACTGCACGGAGCACCTCGACTGTCTTCGTTGCACGAAATTTCAGTCGTTTTTTTTTCCTGAAAATTCTTGTGTAGGCCCTATATGAGAACTAGTGCCTATGAATGAAGTACACATTTTTCAACCTCCACAAAGCGCGAATCCTATGGAACACTCACATCCGACATGTTAGATTCATAATCCGATTAAACGTGGGGTGCGAATTGAATGTGCCGAAAATTTTGGTTCACGATCCCCTAGTACGCATTAGGTTACGATGAGTCACCCTGAGCATCGAAGAGCAATCGACCACCAACGACCATTTTTATCCATGAGCAGTGGGATTCACGAATTTTTTTCCCAGGGAATTTTCTTTTCTGCACATTTCCAAAATAGAAAGTTTTCTTAGCAGAATTTGATATATTTCTCTATTAGATTATTGTACATATGGCAGCAGCCGCAATCAGCGACATAACAAGGAAAATCTTCCAAATTTTATCCAATATATTTGTCCATTAGCACGAACACAGAAGTTCAAGGATCTCAGTATGCAATCATGGGTTCCGCCACACGGTGCTAGGAAGATCCTGTCTGCGTATAACTCCTCTTTCCCTTGTTTTTGAGTTTCTGCACGGAGGAATTCGTCTACCCTCACGCATGATTTCTGAAACTTCCCGGTTGCTGCACTGTCCTCCGTACTTAATGGCTCAGATAAAAACAATAACTCGCTTCCGCCAAAAATACTTCCGCAATTGCACTAATTGCACGCATTTTTGTTTTTCGGCTGTGAAAAACATCTCTGCACAATGAGCACTTTAAGACATCTGTAGTTCGTCTCATATCGGAGCTGTATGCATACTAGAAAAAGGAAACGCAATAAAAGTTTGGTCAAGTAAGAAGCAGTGAGAAATTTCAGTCTTCACCTAAGAAATGGAACTGGACACATCCAGTAGTCAAGATGAGACGGAAAGTGAACACATCCGGGGGTACACTGATTGGGTTCACATATAACCACGGATGGCTCTACCAGGCCATGACTCCAGCAAGAGTCCACAATTATAGTCACTGATGTGTGCACTAACATTCAACAGACCCATGCCCTCTTTTACCTATCCGGATGTCTTGGTTGAGTCATCCATGACAGAAGGTTGGCACAACTAGCATACCCCTAGAAGAGTTCACTTTGAGTCCGAGATGTGTTACGCCGACGTTGGCGAGTTACTGTTGCGTGATTTTGGGCCAGATTTTTGAAACTACATAACAGTACAAATAAAAATTCTGTATTAAGGTATTTGTTTTGTTTTATTATTATATTTAAATAATTTTTAATAATTATTTAATATTATAATTAATATTTTTATTCACTTTATGGATGTGGGTCATGATGAGGCAAAAGAGGGCGCGTCAGGACTCTGCTACTGGTACATTCCAAACCTGTCCCCGCCCTATACTTTTGACCTGTACTCATTCTTGCGCGATTTCACCATACAGCGCATGCAGAATTTTAATGTGAGTAAGGACGAGATGACACTGAAGGGCGGAAAGTCACCGCCTCATTGTGCCTCATGATGGCCACATCCTAATTTTATTTTTCACTCGGGTCCCGAAAATGGCGGAGACCCCAATTTTTCCCACGCCCCTCCCACTCCCGCCCACTTTCTGAGTCCGCCACTGCTTGTCATATGTTATATTTACTTCCATACAATAAAATATACAATAGATAAATAATATAAATATTGCAGTTTTTGCAATGCTGATAGCGCTATTGGTTGGCAACACTTTTGGCGGGATATCCCATATGGCGATACAATTGGCGAACTTCATTTGCTACACAGTCAAGCAAAGTTCGCTAATTGCAATGCCCTTCGTGTTCGGAGCGCGGCCAATGATGTTCTGAGAAGTGTCTGGTCTTTTTTCATAGTTTCAGGCGCATATGTTCTTTCATTTCTGCTGCCGGTGTGCATTGGATATATTCCAGGAAGGGATGGAATGAATTTCTGTTTGTTTGACCGGAAGTTCAATGTTATGCACTGAGAAATAATTCATTACGCAGGAATTGCTGTGCACTTGGCGGCATGATGATCACATATCCCAGAACTTTATTGGCCGGATCCACGAACCCTCTCGAGGAGGTCGCGTGCTTCTCCTTCATCCGAAGTAGATGCGTTTCTTCAGCAAATGTAATGGGTTTCACTATTTCTGTAAGGATTACCTGGTTCTGGATGAGTCTAGGCAACTCGAAGGCATATTCTTCTGCTCAAAAAACTCGTCCTTTCCGAGGATGTGGGTAAATCGGAACCTTCCCGGGAACATTTGTGGTTGTCGAAACTGTTTTAACTTACCTTTTTGAGGGTCTCACACGAAGCGTTCTTTACCCATCTCTGTCCTCCAAATCGCCACGTACGCAATAATTCCTTTTCACGTAGTCCAATGCCTTGTCTACTGCAACATCGGTCATCTCAGGATAATAGCCATAATGCGAGCTCCCTCAGGCTTCCGCCCCTCCTTCAAACACGGGTTATTACTACGACATTATGAAAAACCAGAGCGGATTGGCCACATTAGCCATATGTGTCCCGCCTAATCAAAGTGGCACGTTGCGTATGTGAATACACTTGCATAAATTGGTCACTTCTATAAGAAGTCCGTAGCCGTTCTCCTGATTACTGCCCTGTTCTTTGGAAAATTCATTTATGCAAACATTTCGTAGCGTTGGGAGGAGAACTCGTGGCTATTACGATGGAAAAAATGAACACGAGGAGAAATACCACGTGACATTTTTAATCAGCGCTCCCCAGAGCATCCGAAGAAAATCCAGGAACCATCGTGTTGTTTGTTTACGCATGCAAACTTCCTCGTTGTTTATCACGTTTTGCTTCAAATACTTAGATATTACTAGTTGAAGTGACTAGTTGAAACCCCTCAAGTAGTATTTTTTAGCGCCATTTATTTTTCACTGACCAGAAAATCCCCTTTTAGCTGTCGCCTTGTCCAAATTGAGTTCACGTCCCCGTAATTTCAGCCTCTTGGCGATCTTTTGCTGTTGATGAAGTTGTCTCGGCTGCGGTTCGCGTTGATCTCCTTACAGCGGAGGGAAACTCGGGGAATTAAACGCTGCTCGGCTCTCGTAAGCTCTTGATTGAGTTCACTTCGTTTAGTTGGTCGTGTTTCTTTCTTGGCAATGGGCCAGTCTAGAGTCCTTCGAAGGGCGCATGTGACACCAAAGACCTTGCTACCCTTCTTCACAGCGGAGAGTTTGTATCTGTTGTCCTATTCCTATGTAAATCTCGAACATACATATGCTTCTTAAAAATGGGGAGAACTCTGAGTTTCATGTTCCCTTCGTTTCGTGTACGCCTACAGTCCTTGTCAAAAAAATAGACGGATTGCTCGTGCGATTTTATAGCGTCGCGGCTTCAGAATCGCGGCGGGACCTACATACTCGACCCTCTAACTTGGAACATTCTCTCCCCAGATCCCTCGTCCAGGTTCCGCCGCGATTGTGCAAACACGAAATCCATCTATCTTTTCGAGAAGGGCTATACCAGTGGCGGACCCAGGCGGGGGGTAGGGGGGGGGGAGCACTCTCCACCGCAAAATGTTTCAAAAATACTTTACAAAATAATCAGAAGGTTTGGATTAGCGTATTTTTAATTGTTTACTATTGCTCTTTTCAAAATAATTGTTATGAACTGTTCAATAGTAAAATTAATATTCTTACTACTTTTATTCTCCCTCCGGATCCCTGATCTGCTAGAGTTGCTACTTTCTTCCCACGCTCACCCTGGCAAGTCACTAGTGCGCCTAACAATGACACCTACTTATGGACAAGCACTTAGTTATTGTCATTTCCCGTTGTTGTTATTGGGCTCCTGACCCAAACTCTTCTCACCTAACCAGGGAAGGATACTTGGGGGGGGGGGGGGATCCGACAACTCATAACGAGATGCATACTGTAAAATACAGTTTGTGACGCTGATCTCAGATCTGTTTACCTTATCTGCAGCGGACCCTTCTGTGACGAGATATGTGGAATAATTCTGGCCTGTCCAAACCGGCCAAATTTGACCTCTGAGTAATATTCTGCAAAGAATATGCTCGGAACTGTTTCAAACTGTTCAGATGATTGAAAGTGACTCATGTCTTCGAAAATAGCACATACTCGGGTGGTTTTACGCGAACTTTCGACGAATTATATCCCAGAAGCCAAAATTAGGCTGAGATTTGCAAATTCTAATCATGCTGTGTAACTCCTAACAGAGTGCTCCGCAGCAGATAAGGTAGACGGATCTGAGATCAGCGTCACAAACCGTATTTTACGGTATGCGCCTCTTCATGAAGTGCCGGACCCCTCCCCCCCCCCCAAGTATGCCTCCCGTATGAGTCTACGATCAGTCTACAACTATAATAGAAATTCTTAGAAGCTTCTCTACAAGCTATCCACAAACACCTGCAAGTTTACCTGAGGCAAGAACTCTCCACTTGTGTATCAATGTTCGCCTGACTGTGCTCCATTGTTGAGCTCCTTCTTCCCATTTAGAAACCATGCAGTTGTTGGCATGAAATAGTCTACTCCATTTTGCCGTCTTGGGACATTAACCGTCAGGCCGTTTCGCGTTTTTGAACTTGGGGACGATGCTTGAAAAGGTGTCTTACCTCACTGTGGCATGTTGTCCACTATCTTTGATCAAGTCTTAACTATTCTTCCTACGAAAAGACCCGGAACAGCAGTTCTCCGTGCACTGCCCTACGCAGACATGACGCGCGCGGGTGGTAAGTTGGACGCCCCCTCTTCCTTTTGCACACGTTCAGGAAAGAGGTTCCTAAATGAAATTATGTAAGCAGAAAGTCCTAGCGTTGACCTTTCTTGCCGAATGGAAGGAAGGTTCATCAACAATCATGTGCTATGTCGTCATTTCATGTCGGCTGCAATTCTCAGCCGAGAGAGATGCTGCTAATGTTCCACTTGTATCGAGGATCTCGGTGGTACATATGTACGTTGCTGGCTGGTATGGGTATATTTGCAGACATTATTGGGCACCTGTTGGATTTGTTTTTTATGCAATCACTAGTGGTTCATGTAGTGATGAAAATCACATATCAGGTACGGCAGGATTTTTACTCACTATTTCTGCCACTGATTCGATAGTGCCATTTGGTGGGGTGATGTTGATTGTTTTGGAGATCACCTATGTACCTGCCAGATCCTTGCTGCTGTAAAATTCCTATGGTTCTTGGATTTCATAGCGCACTTGAATAAATAAGTAAATAAATAAATAAGCAAAATGGGAACCACGGTACACAAACAAAACCACTTTTGATTGAGAGTAAGTAGGATCCTCCACGTTATGAAGGCAAAATCTATGGCCGCCAAACATAACCTATCTAGGTCCTCAATCTAGATCTATCTAGGTCCTCAGTAGTCCTATGAAAAAAAGCTTTAGTTGGAAGCTGAGCCCATTTCATAACTGGTAGTTTAGACTGTCTAGACTGTTGGTGGTGTGTGCCACTTCTGGCACAGCGACCACTCTTCGATCGGAACCTCCTTTTCAGATTAAGGAGTAGTTATGATATAGACAGTGGTATTGGCTCTCCTTGGGAGCGCCTTACGTTCCCGGACACAAAGTTTTTGTTTGGCATTTCTGACCTCCTATCGTCGTATTCTGCATCACCACTTTCTGACTGTACTTCCTGAACCTAATGTCCCTATAAGTAACAAAATGGGAACCACGGTACACAAACAAAACCACTTTTGATTGAGAGTAAGTAGGATCCTCCACGTTATGAAGACAAAATCTATGGCCGCCAAACATAACCTGTCCAAGTCCCATAGGTCTGCTCTATCTTTCAATTTTTCCTATGATCGATTTCTCGATCGAAATCGCCGCCAAATACATCGCGAATTTCTAGAAAATTCAGTGAGATGTTTGAAGTTTTGTCAGGATTTCAAAATCGGTGGGTTCGTACACCAGTTTCAATGTATTTTTCATGAAATTCGAACGTAGGGAACACCTTACTCGAACAGGTGTTCCATTCTTCTATCATTACTCATTTTGATTTTCACCGTTGTACTTCGCTTTTCTGGCCTTGGTACTAGAACTGTATAATACAAAAACTTACTTATGTATCCATTTTATCTCACGCGAGTACCTTCCTTTCATCAATAAGAAATTTCATTTTTTTCATAATTCATTCCTTTTTTTTCAAATTTTTTCAATTTTATTTCATAATAACAGGATAAATTAGGGAATGATTTCACTGAGATGAAGGGTCTCGTATCGTGCCAGGCTCGAGCGAGCTTGTCCCTCATCGGGGAATGTGTACCAGAAATCGGTGCCATCTCAGAAACACCTTCATTGCATCTATACTGCCTTTTTACCAGACTCGTTATCCTCCAAGCCATATTCGGAATTTCACTGAGTCAGCCATGTATGACACAAAAATCGCATGGTTTGGGCAATTATGCGAACAAATAAATGATTTTATGGCAGAACTCATCCAAACTTCGTGGGCCAAGCATAATGAGATTCGCTAAGATTATCCTATTAGGTTGTTGCAAAATCGATGTCGGATTTTCGGACCACGAACTTTGGAGCAATGCTTTGGATTATGAAATGGTGCTTCCACCATATATTTTGTACTTGTTCCAAAGCTCATTTCTTCCTCTTTGTGCCTATTCATTTTTATTCAGATCTACATATTCGCTTTTGTTGTGGTTTTCAGACTTGAATCCAAGTGTACTCGCCCGCTAAAATTCGTCCCAATTTGTTTCGTGAATTCAAACTCGATAGCAAGACGTCGACGCCGTTTTGAAAGCACTGTTGCAAGCTATCACCAGGTGACCTGGTCAATATCTCGAAGGTGACCTTGGGGCTCATTGTTCCATTATTTCTGGGGCCATCGGAGAAACGAGCATGAAGGAAAAACTGAAGAAGTGGATCCAGTTCGATTATCCTCCAGTATTTCACAGTGGCTCAAGACCACACTTTTCACTCAAGACGCTCTGGAAGTAGATGCAGCCGCAGATCGAGACTCCCCCTTATAAGCCTCACTCAGGGAGCCGTTCCCCTACAGATGACCACAAATACACGCGGTGGGACCTATGTACCCCTGAGAGAAAGAATAAGCCGCAAAAATACGCTAGCTCAAAACAATCTCGCCGCTTTTCTTGGGTCCGAAGAGCTTGGCTTCAGGTCTGGTGGAACGAAAACTTAGCGGAAAAATGGCGAAGATGTGCTGATTCAAATGAGTACTAAAGCGACAGAAAAGGTTCAGGTTACGAGTTACGACAATTCAAAGTCCAACTGTCAAAATCCGACATCGATTTTGCAACAACCTAATAGATAAACGTGTTAATACTACACAACTTTACCCATCGTTGTCACGGGCGTCAGCGCGTTTGCCCTGGGTAATCTCGATGACGCTTCTTAGCCCAGGAGCGCATGCTCTGCTCTTAAAAGATGGCACCATTTTCCGCAGATTTTCCAGGAGGAGACGCTTGGCCCAAGGCCGAATCGCATCGAGTTGTGACCACTGGCATGTGACTGCACAACAAAAGTACTGCAGACCCTCTTTCAGAAAAGACCTTCGCTATCGTTAGAGACCAACTTGTTTTTGTGTTTTCCGTGGTCTGTCTAGTCGTCTGTTACATTCAGCCTACAATCCAGATAATAAGCACATGCGATAGACCACATCTGTCTGTCCTTTCTTCTAAATGATCTTGTTTTTCATGGCAGGATCTATTCACATGATTCATTGTAAGCTGCGCTGTTGTCCTCTAAGGGAGTTATTTTTCTCTGTCCATCGTGCTGACTGTTTTTCTGGTGCCTATTGGCTTTTTTCAACTCTCCTTCGTCATCATGTTGCCACTTCTCACATGATTGCAGCTGGGCTTATTCTTGATGACGAGCTGGGTTCGAAAAAATGGACAGGTCTAGCATGAAAGATATCCAAGCCATCCAAGTTTCTGTAGATAAAATCCCTCAAAATGATTAAAATTCATTTCAATGATAACGATTGAGGAACATTCGAACGCACTAGGGGAAGGATGAAATAGGAAGTATTGGTTGAATCTTTATAAATATTTCTAATCTGGGATCTCACAAATGTTTTTAGGAAGTTTAGGAAATGATTTCACCGTTCCTACTCTTGCTGAAGTAGCTCCAGTGACCCCAGTATTTCTTAAAAGATTGGAAGAGCCAACTTGTTCATTGTCACTTTTCCCATGCGTCTGTGGAAAATTGTTTGCAAACGCAAGGCAAGGAAAAAAGTCAAGTCACACTTTTTTGTTTTTGTGCTCCTTACTACTTTTTAAGTTCCTTACTACCGATACGGTACTTGTTGTGGGTTTCAATCTGTGATTTTTCTCCATCATCGTGGCAGCAAAGTGTTTACTTCGCTTCTCTAAGTATTGGTTGGTCCAAAAGTCTTGAACCAAATTTTGAACTTCTTTTTGAGCAGTCGTAGCAATACTGTTCATGGATGGGACCTGGTCTGTCAATTTTTATGTTTGAGGAGTAGTATATTTTTCTTTCATTCTGTACCATATCCTTTTACCATCTTGCCATTATATTTTAATTCGAAACCAAGAAATTCTGGTCAGAAAAGTGTTGGTGCAAGACTTCCAGACTAACGTATAGTTAGAGGAACAGTGGGGACTAGGCAGCTGAAAAGTAGCTGATTGATCACTCTGTACTCCTCTCGTTTCTGACAATGAGTTCTCACAAACAGCCCAGGAGCCGCATTCATCAACGGGATTACTCAGGGTAAACGTGTCAACACCACACAGGGTTACCCATCGTTAGAGCGTGCATCAACGCATTGACTTTGTATAATCTCAATGATGTATCCACGCCCAGGAAAAGCTGCTACAGATTACTGTTTGAAGAAGGCCAATGTCTGCGTCCAGGATCATGGCTTACTGGCAGGGCTGGGATTCATGAACCTTGATAACCCAAACCAGCGGTGGTTCGCCCGATTGGTTTTCTTATACATAGACTACGATATTGGGAGACGCAGGATGGAGAAATTTGTTTGCTAACCTGGCTTTGGTGGTTATGCGTTCATGAATCTAAGCCCAGCTTCAACAACAACACCAAATTTTTGTGTTGCTTGTTTACCAACTCAAACCACTTCCGGTATTTTTAGCACCCTTTCTCCGACCACAGACGTTTTTCCACGTTCCCCCTCAAGGTTCGGCCATTATCGCATGTTCGCAGCGGCAGTGTAGTCTCCTAATTTCGTGTTTTTTCTTTCGATCTTTGAAAAACAAGATTTTCGCAGTTGTTTCTGCTTCTAGGAGTGTTGCCCTTCTTTAAAACGTGCTCCTGCTACGAAATACCATCTTACTTCTCTCTTTTCGTTTCTTTCCTCCTGTTTACTTCGATTTTGATCTGTTTCTTCTTCCTCTGCTGTTCATACGTTTCCCTGCGTTCCGACGCTCTGCCCGTCCCGCCATTCTTCTCAGGTCCCTCGTTCGTAGCATAAACATTCGGAATTAACTATGATTTGGGAGAAAACATGTCGATTTGTTCGCAGTGGCACTTCCATATTATCCTTATAGTAAATTTCTCTGTGGCCGGCACTACTAGGTATGGTAAAAGGGCCAACAGTTTTTGGACCACAAAATCCGGGTGCGTCGTACAATCGCTTGCCTTCTTTATAATCATCCCTACTCGCCGCATATTCTTGAATTTCTTATTTTACAACTTCCGCTAAAATACTAGTAGGACTGGAATATACTCATCAACGTGAAAAAAGAGAATGTACAAGATAACAAGAAGTTGTGCGAAGGATCATTCCTTGCAATTTTCCTGGCTATGACCAGGTTCGCCTTCTGTTCAAACGAATTTCGAAGAGAGCAGATGAACATTTCATCTGGGCCTAATCCCATAAATCGGAGGATGAGCCGGATTTCCGCAGAAATTTCATTCAACATCGCGGCAGACATCACCTGCCAACGTTTTCGTGATTGCTCATCGAATTCATAAGATTTGATTCATTTGACCAAGCATCCCAGACTTTTTTGGAGGTTAATCGTCTGATTGAAGGCTTTCGAACTATTCGGAACATATTTTATCAAAGTTTAGAAACGATCTTCATGTACATTACTTATTGCATTAGGGTGTAAAGCCATGAATGCGAGTTCTTACTTAGAAAACTTATTTAAAAAAAAAAAGGATGACAGCTCGTCTCCATCAAAACTGTATCCACTGTTACTCTCAGTTACCCTTCCTCATCACAGGAAACAAGGTTCCTTTTTAAAGAAGTCACCAGGCTGTGAGTTCAGACAGAGCTGTAGTTAATCCAGACCAGTCAGAGAAGGGGATACAGAAAATCGTTACCCAGAAATTTCAACTAAGGTCATTTTTGTAACGTACATTTCGTAAAATTCGCATTAAATTAATGTTATAGTGACCTATATCCTCTAATGTCAACCTGTGCAGCTATTGCTGCACTACTCCTTTTCCTGACCAGGGCATGAATGCATCATTTAGATTACCCAGGGTAAACGCGTCGACACCTATGTTAACTACGGGTGAGTTTGTGCAGGGTTAGCGCGCTAACCTTGGGTATTCATTGTAATGTCCCTGAAGCTATAAATATCAGCGAGCCACGAGTTCTTAGAGAATGAAGTGACTTCACTGCACAGTAGCAGCTCTCCCTTCCTAATTGCATGAAACATTCAACATCTGCTGGGCATTTTTCGTTTTTGCTGTATCTCTGATGGCAGGATATGAATAAGGAAACGATTGCGGACGGGCATACTTCTGGAAACATCAAACACCACGGACGTCACGAGGAGGAAAAACTAAAAGGAAGAAATTTCTGACGTGATTACTTTGGAAGAGTCCAAATGAGGAGATAACCAGGGCCCGTACCCAATAAATTATGCCGTAAGAGGGAAAACGCTGCGGATATACACTTGTTCCCCTGGTTTTTATCCGCTCTGCTACACAGTAAAAGTTATCCATCCACGAGATATCTTGCTACGCAACGAATGAAATCAAGAATCAGCGGATAAGTTCTTAGTTAGCAGCAAAAGATCCAAATCACTCCAACATATCCATTAGAGCGCGTTTATCAGACTGGGTAAAGTATATTGGATACGGATCCGGGGCCATGGAACCGGAATGGATAAATTCCAGTTCTGCTTTTGGTTTGTATAAACAGGAACCCCTCAGAATTCTGAATGAGAGTTGGCTTGAAAGTAGCTATCAAAAATTGTGCAAGAGACTATGAGGAAGCTTCTCATTGCTGATTTCACTCGCTTCCGGATAGAATCAATCACTTTAACAGTAATCCCACGTTTGAAGTAATCACGTTATCAGATGATTCAGTTATCGTCGATCCTCCTTCCAGGATTTCTTCAAAACTTTCAAGCACTCAAGAACGCTTCTTACTGTTGCTTTAGGTCGTTTATCTTGTTTCAGATTCTTTAGGTTTCCATGTTTTTTTTCTGGATTCCGCGAGCTGTTATCCATGGCATATACTGGCAAGCTACACGTCTACAGATAAATAGATAGATAAATAAATAAATAAATAAATAAATAAATAAATAAATAAATAAATAAATAAACGAGGAATTCAGGAGTCGCGCTAGCTTTCATATCCTAGAGGTGGCTGACTTGGAGTTCCGTGGAAGGCTTTTAAATCCTTCGTTAACTCCATGTCCGTCTAAAGCCAGTCTGATGGAGCGGACACTTTCCGTTTTCATTTTTTAACATTTTTTATTGATTTTTCAATCGATTTAATTCTATTGTACTCAGCATTCAGCACAGTTCTTTGACTTTTGTCAATTTAACGCGATGTAATGACGTGATTTGTGAAATTTCCGACATCGAATGGCTATCCCAAGTATTATATAACAAACGAATCGCCTTAATCTCTAAAGAATCGCTTTAATCCCTCTTCTTATTCGTCATTAGCTCTGCTCCGCCTCTCAGACTAAACAAACAGGCTCGTAGTGTTCAAACATTCACAAATTTTCAGAAATTATGCTCCAGTGGTCCAATATGAGTTATTTTTGATCTCCTGCGATCTGTTTCTGGCTGGTGTTGGACCAGTACGAATTCTAGGACACTTGTTTACTGTTTAATCTCATTCATATTTTAGGCTCACATTATTGTATTGCGATCTACAGTGTGTTTGTTGTTCGGAATGTTTTCTATCCAGGAACTGCATCACTGAGATTACTCCAGGGTAAGCATGTTAACCACGCTCGAATTTACTCATGGTTAGCACCAGCGTCAACAGGTTTACTCTGGGTAATCCTCAACGATGTCTCCATGGTTGGAACTCATGAAACGTTACCAGGCGAAACAGCGTTGGTTTGCGCGATTGGTTACACTATAGACCACGGAATTATAGGAGACGCAGGACGTGAAAGTTGGTTTGCTAACCTGGTTTTGCACGGTTCAAGGCCCGGGTTGGGTTTTACATTTTTTAAAAACATTTTTCCGGGTTTTACATTTGAGTTGGTGATTATTAATTTTTTTCACAACACTTTGCTTGTGACAGTTGACTCTCTCTTGAATTTTCTCTTTGGGAATATTTTCACTACTCATTAAATAGTGCCCTAATAGTCATGTTTATTTTCCAATTACACCCTTCTTTGCATCCTCTACCAATCCGAAAAATTATGGAACCTTCTAATTGTAATCCCGAGATGTCGGCGAAACTTTCTTTGTCGGGAGGTATGTAGTTCAAAGTCTATTGTGCGGATGCGGCTTCGAACGGCAAGCCAGGAGGAGCTCGTGCATCGAATTTGGTAGAAAAACAAAATTTGTTTATCCCAAAGTTCGCGGTGGACTCGAACGTCTCCCAGTTCAGCATTATTAGGCTGCCGGAAAAAGAGAGAGAGGAAAACGAGATGATCACCAACTTGCAAATGGGAATTCGCGCCAATATTCCGGAGTTGTCATCATCATAGGGGCAATTTAGACCAGATGCGATTTATCAGACGCACGTATCCATTTGCGAAGGATCTTCTATGAAGACCGGTCAACGCGGCATGAAATTCTCAATGAAAAGAACGCGCGGCCGTCGCGAGGCCGTAAACGCATGCGACTGAGCTGCGACTGCGATGCGACTGGCCCCTATTCTTCATCATATGGACGCACGCGCGTCAGTCGCATACAACCAGTATAAATTGCCCTATACTGACCATCCTGTCCCACTACATCATAGCTAGCCAGGGATCCAACTAATTTTATTCCAAGAAAGCCTGGATCCTGTATTACGTTGTTTTCTGTTTCCTATGCGAGTCTGAGCCTGGATGCATTACTGAGATTATCCAGGGTAAACATGTTGATTTTTGACGCCCTTGTTAAATTTGGTCATGGATCAAATTTGAATTTGGAAATGTCTGCACGTTTACTCTAGGCAATCCCTATGATGCATGCGGCTCCTGGAGCGTATTTATTCTTGGAAAAAGTGATACACACTGACGGGTAGTTTATTTGTTTTGTCCGATGAAATGTTGTTATTAAAAATTGGGACAATTAGCTGGAAATCTGCGAGCACAGGGTCGAAAATCAACCAAGCTTTTTTTGTTTATCTGCTCAGTTTGTGAAAAAAAACCCTGAATATTATATACAAACATACAACCTAGTATTTCCGCTCTTGATATACCTTGCAGAACTTTGTATCTCGGAAATGGAGGCATTTATGAATAAGTAATGGGTAGTTCTTAGTACTTTTACTACGCAAACGTATTACTAGCGCTCTAATGTGTTTTTGTAGCTGAATATTAGTTTATTTTTTAATTTTATTTAAATTTTCTATTTAATCTTTTGAGAGCTACTGTTCGTGCTTCTTCGAAACTCTCGCAGGTGCCTCAGGTGAGGTTGAGGACAAGGGCTTAAAAAGTGCTCCATGAAGGGTTCATGACATTAAAAAGTGACGTTGGGCCTGGATGCACCACGGATTTACCCAGGGTAAACATTTCGACGCCCTTATTAACTATGGGTAAAGTCGTGGAGTGTCAATTCGTTTACCGTGGGTAATCTCGATGTCAAACCGTTTGCTATAGGTAATATCAATGATGCATGCGGCCCTTGAACAAGCTCTTTGAGTGAAAGATGACGTTGTGTAGGAGAGGGCCCTGCTGTCTCAGCAGCACAAATTCAGGCACAAATGGTGCTCTGGAACAGTGATTTCACCTGGGCCTGCGTATGGATGCATCATTGAGGTTACCCAAGATAAGCGTGCTAACACCACGCAGATTTACCCATAGTTAACATAGGCGTCAACACGTTTGCCATGGGTAAACTCAATGATGGGTGCGGCATCTGGCTGATTGTCAAATTATAGGATAGTTTACTGCTATTTATGTGCTCCATGACTCATTATTGTGAAGTGCCTGGATGTTTTCTTTTAAGTTTCCGCGGTTAACGTGAACCTTTCAGTTTACATCCTTCTGTTTTCAGTGGAAACGGAATCACTTAGAATCTCCATGTGTTGCTAGAACATCCTGCATGTGTTTCCGTCCACCCATTGCTTGTTCATGGGCACTTCTTCTCCACAAAGTAATAGCGTGTCGGATTTCATCCTGAAGCTTCTCTCCAGCTGCTTCTCCAACTGAACATCAGCATAGTTAACCAAAGAGTTCATCCAGTGTCTGCTCCTCTCGGTCCAACCAACGGTTCCTAAATTTGCTCCAAATTAGACTCCTGGCGTTAGTGAGATATTACCCAAGGCCCGGCGCTTACCCATCAATTCTGCTTCCTGTAAAGCTCGTCAAAACGTGGATCGCAAACCAATAAGCGGATCAAAACAGACTACGTCAAGACGGCATCATTGCTGTTGTTTGTGGGGGACACCGGGGGTGGATCTATGGCACATTTTCAATCCAAAGTGTTGCTATTCCATGACGTTTGGAGCATTCGAGCTATTGCCGTGTCCTTGACCCTTTCCTACTGATGTTGTTATTCTTGGCGCAATGCTAGTGATGCAGCCGCTTTCGGAGGTAATTCGTGGGCGGCTACGTCCCATTTACTCGTCTGTTGGCTACCCTGCCGTGAACTATGGGTTTTAGGGAGTTCTCGGATATTTTGGTTACATTTCACTGGAAATAAGAGTATCCCCAGTCTTCGCCAGTTCATAATGTATTAAAATGAACTGGCGATCTAAGAGATAAGGATCGTTGAAATGATACATATCGATTACCACATTACATCGCCATGGATCGCTGCCAAACGGAGCTCATCGCCTCTTCTGTCTGGAGTATCCTCCTTCATTTTATCCATGTGGCGATCGCCGGCGGTCATGGCGAACTCTTACTTGTAACTTGAAGACCATAAGCTGCATCCTTAATTGTGGGGTAGTAGGTCCTCCAGGCCCCATCTTAGTCCTCGACGGTCATTGACTTCTATCATACTTCTCAGCTGATATTTCGAGCGAAAATCCGTGAACATATTCGTGAACGTTCCCAGTAAGAATTTAAACTCCTGCTCACCCGAGGTGGACGAGTTTCCCGAGCAGAATATGACTTATCCGCTTCATAGCTTCATGGTTATTTGTCATCGTCAAGTGAGATCCCCATTTTTACTCGGAGAACCCGTCCATCGTAGACGAGCTCACAAGCTTTCCGGAAATGTCCATGAATCCCAGCATTTGCAATGTCTGGATGATTTCCAGTAACTTCGTTAGGAATTCACTGTAAATTAACTGGGAAATTTTCGGAATTTTCCGGGTGTCGAGCTTTATATATGGAACGGTGGCGCGGACGGGCTCTGTGATTGGCTAATTAGGTAGATTGACCATTCGCAGAGCTCAGCCGCACTGCCCTTCCTAAGTATAACGCTGCACACCTGAATTTTTCTAGACCATGGTGCGCAGAGAATTCGTCCATTTGGACCATTTTACCTAGAGAACCGAAATTCTCCTAGTAACATCGAGAAAGGAACCTTCCACAATAGGATCCCCATTCTTGCTCGGAACTTCTCTATTTTTCCCAAACTTTTTTTAAACCTGACTTTGGACACAAAAAATGATTATCTTGAGATATGCAGGGCAGACTTCATAGTTTTCCTTCAGACTTCTTAAAAATTGTTTATCTTCTCCGTAAATGGAGAATTGAACTCACACCTTCCGCTCAGCACATTTCGAACAACAACCCTCGACGTTTCTTGAACACACATCCTTTCATCCACAGCTGACGCAACTATTCGATTACGGTAATTGCTTCATGACATTCTTAGCAGTTGTCTGGCTATGCTGCGGGCGCCACAGTTATGCTTGACCAATTTAATTCACCGCCGCGACGCACTTTTTCCACGCAATTTTCGTGCGAATTCTTCAACATCTCCCTGAGGATTTGAGCCATCGCCGATAGTAACTGTGTTTGCAAGGAAGTGCACGCTCATGTCGCCTCGGCGAATTCAATTCCGAGACACCGACAACTCACACAAAACAGCTGACTTCCACGAAAACACGGAGAAAATCCGACTTTTAAATTGTATTTTGGTCCAAGTCAGGCGTTGAGCGCGACACCGCCTCTGCCGCTATTGTTCGTTTGTCTTTTGTTCGGGGATGTGACCACTGAGGAGGCTCTGAGGTAGTTTCTCAGTTTTTCATTGCTTGCAGACTGTCCTTGTTCTATATCAAAACCTTTCTGGATATACTGTGATGTCACGATATGGTTCACCCATCCCTCATGCCTCAGAATTCTATCGCAAAATGATTTTTACCTCACTTGAGGCATCCTCTTCCCATCCGTTTCTCTCATTTCAAGAGATTCACCAGATTTCAGATGGTAGGGAACACCAATTAAAAACCTTTGCAAGCCATGCAATCTGCAATCCTGAAACTGATAAAATCATGCAGTATCCCATGTTATATTAATACTTTCCGAAGGAAAGCATAAGAACCGGTTATTTATTTATTTGCTTAGTGCGTTTGCAACCAACTCAAAACTCCAAACTCCATGGCTTCCTTTTTTGGGCATTGGAATTTCGGACTAACCTGAGGTTGATCTCGAGTATATCTCGTACATTTTGGTATCAGATATATCCAAAATTTAATTATCACCGCTTTTCTTCAGTAATACTAAGTTCAGGATCGACTGCTCTTGCTTTGCTCCCACCCAACCTGCAGGATCAACGTGGTCAGCTTGTATACCCGTTTGCCGAAGCTCTTGCAGGTTCCTAGGACTCTCTTCGGAGAATGAGGACATTTTGTTAGCTGATGGGGGTGCATGGATAACACCTGTAGAGCCCTTCTGCCTTAGATTCCAGAATTTAGGAGGTTTTGAAATGAAATCTCACTACTGGTGGAATTCTGGACCTCAATATTCCCGCTGGCCTGATGTTCTAGTCACTTCTCGGGCTATTCCTATCCCTATTCATGATTGCATCACTATCGTTTGCGTCATTTCGATTTGATCTTGTATTGAGAATTGGTTACCAAAGGTCTTTTTTTCGCCTGTTTGATTTTATCTGTTATTTCTTCAGTTGATTCCATTGCTGTAGCGCACACCAAGTGCAAATAAATAAATAAATAAATAAATAAATAAATAAATAAATAAATAAATAAATGTCTATTGTACTTAGAGCCGTTGAATGCATTACTTATATTCTGATTCAAAAGTTCGTTTTCGATTGAGTTGAAATTTTTGGTTCACAAAAAAAGGGAAAAGTGAGACTCTCGGAGAATTATAAGAAGTGGTCAAGGGTGTTCTCTTTCTTCAACATTCAAATTTTTTGCATTGGGTTCTGATAATTGATGATTAAATTAATTGGGTCACTTGAATCTTATTCGATCCTTGATATGTACGATTTCCATTCACTCGCTTATTTTATGTCAAAATTGTATAATGAAAAAGGCTAAGAACCAACTGGGAAATGCTCAAGGTAAAAAAGATGGCAAAGAGTTGTAAGCAGTCTGATTATGCTGAAGGAACTGACCCGTTTTGTAGGGAATCCGAAGCGACTTCCTCGAGAATTGTAGCTCCAATTTTGCATAAGCAAGAGAAAACATTGAATAAAAACATATACGTACGTCTACATAATCCGAAAACATTAGGCATGGATTTCACTAGGAAATGAGGATGGGATAGGTCATCAAATAGCGTTCATTATTATTAGGTCGTCAAGTATGAAATGTCTGATTTCGAATGGGACAGTTTCGAGTAATGTTTCTCCAAAAAGATTGGGTACGTGCAATCCAAATATGCCCCTATGCTACCGGCACAGCCTTGCCATCTTACCGGTAGCATGGTTGCGCCAACGGCTTTGAAGCCAGGGAAGCAGGCGGCAATAACGTGGCGAAGAGCATTTCCAACATGATGTTGAAAGTGGAAAATTTTCTCTACCAAGAAGTGGACTAATACTTGGGAGAAATTGAGGTCAAGTAGAGCAAGGTTTGGCTAGTGCAACGAATGGGAGGAGGGTTCCTCTCCTTGCTCCCCTGGTTTACGCAGCGCAGTTCTGCAAAAATGGTCAAAAAATGGCACCAATTTTTGGGGATCAAACAGTGAAAAATTCCTTCATCGAGCCACTTTACCTTGTCGTATTGCCTTGAACACCTGAATAATATAGGGTTACGAACGCCAAACCTTGCTGCATATACAGGCACAGTTTGATTCCTATCCGCTTTAGCCACAGTTTCCAACTCATCTTAATCCAGGTTCATCACAACGCTCACTTTGCAGGTTTATATCACCGGGAGGAAATTTCTCAAAACATCGGTTTCCCGTTCCTTTATTAGCCACTCCCTTTCTAAACATTTCTAGGGTATTTCGAGTTGTCCTCACTTTACAGGCTCCGTGATGGAACCAATATTCCGAAATAATACGTTTTTTTTTGTCTTCGAGTAGTTTCACAAAAGTCTCTCTCAAACAAAAATTTTTAATAAATTCCATGTTCTCTTGTCGTAAAACCTGGGCATTATTTTGATATGATTTTTATGTTCTTATGCCACACAGGTTGTTATGATGACACTTTTATTGGCCGACGTTTCGACAACAAGTCGTTTTCAAAGGCCTGAAAGTGGTCCAATTTTCACGAATTTACGCACTATCCCGCCAAACACCTCTTCTGACCAGCATATTCAACAAACCTCTGCTAGATCTCAGTAAGTAACCAATGTGAAAGACGAACCTACACAGTGTCCCACACTAGGCGGTGGTGTTATTTCGCACAACAATGCCACAATGTCACCAGCTAACGAATAAACATTGCTAAGCGGTGGTGCATGAGCACTTGGTGACAATCTTATACTCCGCATAATGATATGAACGGCATCAAGTCAGTGGTGATCGATAAGTGCTCGTTTCTGTTGTTCATTTTCGGGTCTCGCACTGAGATCCAAAAGGCCTCTAAGGTTTTCCTCGCCGAGATGTCAGGTTCGTGAGCTAGAATCGTGCACCTCACATCAAAATCGTCCCCGCTGTGGTCTTCATGTCTATGCTTTCCGAGTGGCGTTACCAAACTCCTCCTTCTTTTACTAGCTAGATGTTCATTTATACGGACATAAAGAGGTCGGCCGGTCTCACCAATGTAAGTCGCATGACAGATCAGGCATTCAATTTGGTAAATAACTCCCGTTTTAGTACAATCTCCATTTCTACTGTAAGGACAGACAACGCATTGCTGTGAGAGGCATGTTCTGTCGTAGAGCCTATTTCGGACTAGTTGTCTTTTGATGTTGTCGTTAGGGATGTTGACCAAAACGACATCATCCTGTAGCTGAGCCCGAATCAGGCACTGCCTTATGGCGTTGCTTATCCTATCCGAAACGAAAGGAATGCACAAGGGAAGTCTTTTACCGTATGCGTGTGTCTTGCGTGCATTGGTGGTTTTCCGCTGTTGTTGTTTTTGTGAGACGTAACCGTTTTCGCGCATTATGATTGAAGCTAAGCTCTTGGATTCTTGGCGTTCTGCCTCACCACTGCAAACTTCAATCGCCGTTTTAAACATGTTACGAATCACAGCGCGTTTAACAGGTACGGGATGGGCTGACCTCGCATGCAGTATGATGTTCTTAGAACTCTCTTTACGGAACCATTTCACTTGAACCATGCCGTTAGACAGTCTCAACTGTGTGTTGAGGAACGGTAGCCAACCTTTTCGAGGGGTTTCTCTTGTAAGCCTTATGTACTGTGACTGCTCGTTCAGTATTCTAAAACATTCATCCATCTCGGATTGCGTGGAAGTGATCACGCAACAGTCGTCTATATAGCGGCAGTACAACAGTGGTAGTCGGGCAAGCACAGGCTCTTCAATTTTGCTCATGAAGCAAATTGCAAGGACGGGTGCTAGCCTTTGTCCCATGGCAAGCCCTCTGATCTGGGAGAAATATCTTCCAGACCACTTGAAGATGTTACAGTTAAGACATTCCTTTATCAGAGTCATTATCCGTGTCCTACTAAGGCCGTACGTTTCTATCTGTCTTTCGTGTGAACTCAGCATCTCGTTTAGCGCTTGTAGGGCATCGTTAGTCGAAACGTTCGTGTATAACGATGCAACGTCAAATGACTCTATTACACAGTCTGTACTGACATCGGTGTTGTGCAAACGTGTAAGGAATTGTCTTGTACTCGTTAAATGAGAGGGTATCATGGGAAGGAGTTGGCTTACAATTTTATTGAGAAACCATGATATTCTATCAGTTGGGCCACCTACACAGCTGACGATCGGTCGGATCTTATAGTCGCTGGCCGTCATGGACGTGATGTTGGTTACCGAGAGTTTATGCGTTTTTATCATGCTGTAAAAGACAGGGCAGTTCGGGTTGTCAATTTTCAGCCTACTCAGAAATCTTTCGCTCAGACCAGCAGCTTTTCCGATGGTCGTCCAGATATGATTTAACCGTTTGCACTGAGAATGAAATTCATTCTGTGTAGTGCGTTGGTAAATTGTCGTATCTGTGAGGTGCAGTTCGGTAATCTCGCGATCAAGCTCCTGCGGTATGACCACAAATTCGCCTCCTTTATCGCTTACTGAAAGACGGATCATGCCAGCGCTAATCATTTCTCGTATTTCCCGGAATCCTTGCCATTGGTCATATGTCAAGTTGGATTGACATCGACGTTTGTTTTGCGTTAAAACCGACAAAATGCCTGATGATAGTATTCTGAACTTGATGTCGACATCAGGGCATGGGTCTGGTTCTTTGTAAAAAGAACAAGGAAATGGGATTGGTGGTAACACTCTCCTACTCATTGTTCCGAGCAACTGTGGCTGATCATTGCGCTTACTTCTGACTCGAAGTTGGTCTCTGAGTCTCTGTAAGCCTCCGACAACTTTGCGAATAGTAATTGCGTTTATGTTCTGTGTAACCGCAAATGATGGTCCTAGGCTGAGGAAGTCTATTGCTTTATCAGAAATCTGAGCACTACCGAGTACCGTAACCCTAGCCGTTCGAATGTTATCAAGTTCATCATGCGGTGAAATGTTCTCGGATTGGTGGTTCACTGGCAAGCTGCTTCCAGCATTAGAATCACTCACACGAAACCTATCCAAAAGTCTATCGAATTTCGCGCATAGTGCAGATTTGGCATTAGACCGAATAGATTCGCAAATTCTTCTTGACCCACCCTCAATTCTTCTCCAACTTTGCTCATCAAGATATCGTTTACATGCGTCTTCTTTTGCAACACATTTCAGTAGCGTAGAATATAATAGATGTTGTTTCTGCTTGATCACCACATTGAGGATAGACTGGTAGATGTTCTGTATCCTAGGGTGATTTTCTGATAGGTTGCAGACTTCACCGATCTTCTTATTCGTGATGAAGTTCGGCAGTACGTTTTTCGCCTTGCATCGCTTCAGGAAGAGTAAGGACTGCTTGGTGAATACCACTTTCTGATGGAGCGACAGGGCTCCTCGTAGTAATGAGAACAAATGTGGCGGTACATTTTCTAATAAATTCCATGTTCTCTTGTCGTAAAACCTGGGCATTATTTTGATATGATTTTTATGTTCTTATGCCACACAGGTTGTTATGATGACACTTTTATTGGCCGACGTTTCGACAACAAGTCGTTTTCAAAGGCCTGAAAGTGGTCCAATTTTCACGAATTTACGCACTATCCCGCCAAACACCTCTTCTGACCAGCATATTCAACAAACCTCTGCTAGATCTCAGTAAGTAACCAATGTGAAAGACGAACCTACACAGTGTCCCACACTAGGCGGTGGTGTTATTTCGCACAACAATGCCACAATGTCACCAGCTAACGAATAAACATTGCTCAGCGGTGGTGCATGAGCACTTGGTGACAATCTTATACTCCGCATAATGATATGAACGGCATTAAGTAGTGGTGATCGTTCTAAGAACATCATACTGCATGCGAGGTCAGCCCATCCCGTACCTGTTAAACGCGCTGTGAATCGTAACATGTTTAAAACGGCGATTGAAGTTTGCAGTGGTGAGGCAGAACGCCAAGAATCCAAGAGCTTAGCTTCAATCATAATGCGCGAAAACGGTTACGTCTCACAAAAACAACAACAGCGGAAAACCACCAATGCACGCAAGACACACGCATACGGTAAAAGACTTCCCTTGTGTATTCCTTTCGTTTCGGATAGGATAAGCAACGCCATAAGGCAGTGCCTGATTCGGGCTCAGCTACAGGATGATGTCGTTTTGGTCAACATCCCTAACGACAACATCAAAAGACAACTAGTCCGAAATAGGCTCTACGACAGAACATGCCTCTCACAGCAATGCGTTGTCTGTCCTTACAGTAGAAATGGAGATTGTACTAAAACGGGAGTTATTTACCAAATTGAATGCCTGATCTGTCATGCGACTTACATTGGTGAGACCGGACGACCTCTTTATGTCCGTATAAATGAACATCTAGCTAGTAAAAGAAGGAGGAGTTTGGTAACGTCACTCGGAAAGCATAGACATGAGGACCACAGCGGGGACGATTTTGATGTGAGGTGCACGATTCTAGCTCACGAACCTGACATCTCGGCGAGGAAAACCTTAGAGGCCTTTTGGATCTCAGTGCGAGACCCGAAAATGAACAACAGAAACGAGCACTTATCGATCACCACTGACTTGATGCCGTTCATATCATTATGCGGAGTATAAGATTGTCACCAAGTGCTCATGCACCACCGCTGAGCAATGTTTATTCGTTAGCTGGTGACATTGTGGCATTGTTGTGCGAAATAACACCACCGCCTAGTGTGGGACACTGTGTAGGTTCGTCTTTCACATTGGTTACTTACTGAGATCTAGCAGAGGTTTGTTGAATATGCTGGTCAGAAGAGGTGTTTGGCGGGATAATGCGTAAATTCGTGAAAATTGGACCACTTTCAGGCCTTTGAAAACGACTTGTTGTCGAAACGTCGGCCAATAAAAGTGTCATCATAACAACCTGTGTGGCATAAGAACATAAAAATCATATCAAAAATTTTTAAGTTCGTCAGAAATTAAATAGGTGATTTCGAGAGAGGGAGAATTTACCTTCATAATGGAAAGAAAGATGAGAGTGGACCTAAAGAAACCCTGAAGATACCAGCTGTCAAACTGACCTCTCAAAAAATCAGACATTTCATACTTGACGACCTAATATTTAATTCCAGCGTCAGTATTTATGAACGTCCTTAAAGCTTCCCGCTCATCTGGAGTGGACGACTTTCTCGGGCAGAATGTTTGTTCCTTTGCTAACCTTTATGGCTACTTGTTATCGCCGACTCGAACAAGTCGCTTCAACGAAGTATACCTATTTCCACTGGGAGAACTCGTCCATTTTGTGATAGTAGCTAGGTGGCAACTTCACCAGGAACGTGAAGATTCATGAATACGGGCACAGGAGCACCTATATCTATAATAACTTATTCTTGCTAACAGAAACCTCAGTAACATATGGCTCCGCCCATTCTTCACCTCTAGGCGATTTGCTCCTTGCACGGGGTAGTTATTGCACCGGGCTCGAGTCCTCTTCCTGTTCCTCGATCTCGGCAACCCAAAAATAGGCGCACACAAGCACCTTCAAGTTCCAAGACTCAAGATCATTGACCGCGCTCCCTCAATTCTACCCTCTTTCCTCCCTTCAACTCTTTGAAAAACAATTGGAAATGTTCCCAAACTATGTCTCTAAGATTCATAGCACTCCAGGGATAGAGCAGTTTGTTTTGACCTCAGTTCTTTCGAGCCTAAAACATTGCGCATCCTTCTTCTGGGATCTATGACCTTTGATACGCGAATAGCGACCTATCTCTGAGTAGCTTTATTCTTTCTTCGTTTCCTTTTCCATCATTCTGTTTCTCTGCACCTCCTTTGACCTACTTTTTGAGGTGAGTAATTTTTCAATCCTCAATGGTATTGCTTGGCCAGCATTCCCCGATTGCATTAGGAAATCAGCGCAAATCCAGCCATTTTCTGCAATTATCAAGTCACTACTGCCGGATGACTTCCCATTTTCCCGTAAAATTCATTTTTCTCCCTCAGTGCCTATTTATCAGCGTGGATTGCAGTCTTGAGGAAAGCTGGAAGATTAGGGGGTGAGAAAATATGAGGCCCTCTTGAAAATAGCAGAGGGGGGGGGTGTGAGGTCAATCTCAAATTTTAAAAGTGAAAAGTCACTATTTTGATTGTAATGATAAAGTGAAAGGAATGATCAAGATGAAATAGTACTGAAAACAGATGAAATAATACTTGAATGGAATTTGAAATTTGCAATAATAATGAAAAAAAACAAAATAATACTTTATAATAGTAGACCTAAGAGGCTTCTGAAATTCGAAATAATAACGAATAAGACGAAATAATTTTGTATGCATTAATAAAAATTATGTGATCTACAAAGTACAGCGGGCGTCGATGGCGGTGGCCTTTCCGCGGCCTCGAAAAGCACGCGGTGCGACCGCGTCGCTCGAGCAGGAATCCTGTCCTGGACAGCGAACCATGGGGTTTTCTTGATAATTAGTTAGGTATGATCAAATGCAGTGAACAACTATCAAGAAAACCCAGATTCGTTACTGCGGCGACTATTCAATGTGAGCGGCGCGGTCGCGTCGCGTGTTTTCCGAGGCCGCAGAAGGGCTACCGCCATGCCGACTCCTCCCACTTCTCCTCGTAGACCGCCACTATTGTGTGCCTTTAGCTAATCTTTACGTTCAGCTGCTGCCTCTTTTTTTTTCGCAAGATTCTTTTCGGCTTCCCTCTCTATAGCGATAGAAATCAAAATTAAAAATGAATCGAAGCCATCACTGAATCAGTATGGGTGAAACTTCTTTTTCGAATGTGTTTTCCGTGTTCTCCGGAAGGGATCCGTAGTCATAACAAACACCGCATTACTTCACGCTAGAATACCCCATGTGGATCTGTGGATTCATTTTCAGCTGGAATCCCTTGCCGTTTTGTTGTTCTGTTCATGCCTGCCACATGTCTAGGTGTTTTGGAAAACACGAACTGTGATTTCCTTAGACTGGATTCAGTGCACCCTGTTCAATTAGCCAGGATTCGCCTTTTTTGGCTTCCAACTAGATGTAAGCACATCCCTTCCAGGTTTTCCGCCTCTTCATGATCTCTGCATCCGTGCGCTTTGTCGGTTTTCACACGTGGAACTGACCTCTTTACATTTTATTTGCATAGTGTTGGAGTAGCATACATGAATTGGGTTTCTACATATTTCCCCTCCAACTGTTCCCTCGCTTTATAAATTTCTTCCGGAACCTGCGTCCCTGGGAACGCTTCCTGTTTCCTTACCCTAACACGGCTATGAAATATGAGTTCCCTGTCCCTCTCCGGCATATCCACGCCAGTTCGTGGAAAGTCATCATCCACGGAATCGAATTTGAGATTTGCACGAGTAGGATCTCGAAAGGGCAATAGTTAGACGGTGACAGAGACGAATTTCCGCGGAAACACTTCCACCCTCACTGTTTGGATGTTTGGCTGCTGCATTCCCGAGTACTAGTGCCAACAGTTTATAAAAACAAGCAATTTAGCCCAGGATTAGGGCAATTAGTGTTCCCGGTGGCAGTTCCGCGTGTATGTTTAGCTTTCTAACGAGCATCCGAACTTTCTTTGGACACATGAACATTATCCAGCATATTCCAGTTTTTTTGCGTTTCGGAAGCTTTCTCAGAAGCGATTATTAGTTGTGTATTTTAAGGCTAATTACTAAAATGTTTTGATTCACATTGCTTAGACTAAAATGTCTTAACAACGCAGGCGAAAGAGACCCCGTTTCCTGAAGGGCACCCTTAATTTCACGACGAGATTAGGGTGTTCTAATTGCGACTGTCTCTTCACGTCATGACATCACGTCACGACGATCTACAGCCCATAAAATTCGTCGGTAGAGGCGCGGACATGGACGTGCGTGTGCGCCGCGGCTGCATTGTGAGGATATGACTTGTCCACCTCTCAGCTGTTCCAGTTACAGTAGACCAGTGAGGTTAATACAAAGGTTCATAACCGCAAGAGAACGTAGAGAAATATTGTATGATCACAAGTCGTGCTGAAGAGCACTCACTCAAGCTGGAAACAGCTGAGCGGTGGGCGATTTCAACCGTCACAGTCCAGCCACTACGCCTACGCGTCGCTGAATTCGCGGTTCTACCGCTGGAGTTTACATAACATATTTCGGATCTCCTCGGTGAGCTGGTTCAGGCGATATACGTAAAATGTCCAAATGTGCATTTTTTGATTTGCTGCTATTGTATATAACAGTTCAGTATTCTATGTACTTATATGTTCTATGTACTGTGTATTCTATGCACTTCTGTAGCTTATACCTAACATATGTATTTTATAGGATAGTAGTAATATGTACGTGGGGGTCTTTAGATGAGAGACAACGGAAAACATTGCATACTCTTTTTATAGCTCTGGAAGATATGAGTTCGACATGTTTATCAAACACACGTTTATCTGTAAGGTGAAATCCTACGTCAACGACTTCGGAGAATTTAGTTATTTTAACGTGGTCAATAAAGTACTCCTGTTTGATATTTCTCAATCATTGCATAACTCTGGTTTTTGGTGAGCACAAAGAAAGATTCCTTTGAGTGGAACAAGTGACCACGACATCTAAAGCTTTCTGCAAATCGTCGCATCTTTATCACATGCCAAAGTGCTACACAACTTAATGTCATCAGCAAACATTTTGCATCTGACATTAAGCCCTGAGGTATTTTCAGGAATATCTCTTGTGTAAATATTAAAGAGAGTAGGAGAGAGGACTGTGCCTTGGAGAACCCCGCTGCAAACTTCCCTTACTTAAGAGAAAAATTTGTATATATCTGTTGAAATGTATAAAATAGTAAAGCATATGCAAGATTATGGAGGACCAAGTCAATGAATTTTGCTTTACTTTGTCTAAACCCCCTTTCTGATTTGTTTTCTTTTTCGTTAAGAATGACATCCGCGTGGCGCAGCCTAGAGTTAGTCACACTTCCTGATTACTAGCGCTTTCACGCTACCCTCGTCTACCCTTATTCTGAGAAAATAGACCCCAAAGCCAAAACATTGTCGTATTCCTCTGTATGGAAACCCCCTGAACCTTCGACTTCTTCGTTTTTGGCTGCATTTTCCTGAACGTTCCGAAGCCCACGTGCCTTTTCCATCGAACTCGTGCCGTTTTTTCAGTGCTCGGAGTGGATCGTGCCGCCCCGCCTCTTGTCGCTCATAACGCTATTGTTCTCGTTAACATAATATATGCAAATGAATGCTTTAGGTTATTGGAAAGGACGAGCGAACTCAGGTGTGTATAGCGAATCGCCCGCCGTTCGCTGACGGTGCCTCACCTCTCTACTCACCTTTGACATCAATGAATAAGGAACTATATTTTCTGTACATATTCTTAGGACTCTATTTTTGCTCCTCTTCGAAGCCAAATTCTGGCTTGAAATTCTTCTGGAATTGTTACATCCAGAGTTCTCCTAGCTGTATATCTTGCTTCTCTCATATACAGAATCAACCAACATCTTTGATTTTCTTGGAACACGAAGAGAGACGGAAATTATTCGTGGATTTGTCGAGAGCAGAACACAGAGAGTGTGCACATAGCAGGAAAGTGCTCTTCCATATCCATTTATCCGTTTTGCCGTTATCCGTAGCTTTGGCCTAGCCGTTATCCGCACCGTTATGCAGGCCTTTAGCACTGGATAACAGTCCGGATACAGCAGAAAATGGTTTCTTCAATTTGCACTTTTCTCCGAACGACAGTCTTCTTAAGACTTTCTGGATCCTCTTATTGGGTGGTGTTCTGTATGACAAATCGTTAGCCGTTATCCGTTATCCGGTCATTTTTTGCCTATTTGTTATCCGGGCCTTTATCCGGGTATTGGAAAATCTCTTATCCCCTTCTCCTTGGTAGACATTCTTTAAGTGCTACATAAAGCTCTGGTTGAGTATTTATATGACTCCCAAAACATCTCATTGCCCGTCATTTGATTCCTTGAGGGCTGGGATTCGTGGAACGATAGCCAAGAAAACTAACGATATCCACCGCTATTGGTTATGAAATAGATTACGCTACGCTGAATCACACAGTGCTTAAAAGCTGGTCTGGAATTCTGGACCCGCTCGTTCATGCGTTCATAAATCTTAGTCCAAACTATTGGGTTGGGAAATAAGTTCATGCGGTTTTTTCAACTTGAGTTTTCACTGAGAAACAAAATATGTTCGAGTGCGTGTTATATACGATTTTGTAGCCATTTTTTTTTCTCTTTACAAATAATCCTACCGATTTCCTCAACACGTGCTACACCTCGTTTTCTATCGCGTAGAATGTGACCCTCCAAATCGGCTAAGACGAACATCTCCGACGGCTACTACTGTTCCACTTCAATCGTGGATCGAATGCAGCTCAAAAAGTGATGGGTATCTATGAGGTCCAAGAAGAAGCCACTACTGCTGATGGCACAGAAGCACATGCCCGCCTCTGACAGGTGAAATTTAGCCAGGAGGATGTCCCTCCTCTGAATTTAGAGTTGTAAGGACAGTGAGCCATTTATCCGTTAGGTTTTGCTGTAGATGTAAAGAAGAATTACTATGAATGTCAAATCTTAGCAACAGCTAGGTTCAAGTGATCCACTTTGCCAAAAAACATCGAAGGGCTCAACTCGAGGTTATCCCGCATGTTGAGAAGGCGCGCCTCTTCTGGGCAAATTCCACCAAAACGAAAACCGAGATGTTAGAATTGAAGGTAATTTTTCGCATGCGACTCATGCAAGCCTAAAGCTATCTCGAACTACTTGTTTTGTTCATTTCCTTGGCATTTTCTAGACTTCTGTTCAATAGTTGCAGTCGAGGGTCGCAAATATAGTCATCTCAGATAATGTGGCTTTTCATGGAGATGAAAGAGGGGAGCTGCTCTTTCTCTAGTAGCATTAATAGTGGAGGAAAGGTGCTATATTAATCACTATGCGTGATTGATGCTGTTTATGAGAAACACTAGTTTTGATGCCCACGGAAAACCGCACGAACTTATTGCCCAACCCAATACAATCTAAACTGGCACATCCTCAGTTCTCCTAGAGATGAGGGCTAAAGGAAATTAGCCGTCATCACAATGTCTCTGCCCAGGAGGTTTTTATATAGAGAGGTTTCGAATTTCGGGAGAACCACACAAAGGCGCTTTTATGGGATGACTTAATGGATCGTATACTATACGACTCCACGACTCATAAGAAGAAGTGCGCTGAGATTCGGCTGCCGCCTTCAGACCTTTATAGGCCTCCGAGACCATGATCTGTCTGGTTCTCATCCATTGCCACATGCAGTGCCGCCCAAAATTATATAGCCTTTTCAATTTTCCTCCATCACCTTTGTTAACGTAAGCCTTGAAGATCAAATTTTTATGATAGTTGTAGAGACTTTAATTCGTTGAATTTAAAAATTTGAACTTTAAGGCCTTACGTTAGGCGTTAACAGAGGTTATGGAGGAAAGTTGAAAAGGCTATATAATTTTGGCCAGCACTGTATGTACGTCTTCTTGTACATATTGTAACTTATTCGCTCACCACATGCGAAGCACTGCAGCTCGCTATAAACATCATTTACTCGCTTCACAATACGCATCACCTCATTACTCTCATCCCAATCTCGTGCTACAATTTTTGCCAAGATTAGTGATTTTCGAACTATGGAGCCACTTCCAGGATTCTCCGGAAAGCTCGTGGAATAGCACGATCCCTACTCGGCCCGTGATTCTAAGTCGATCCAAGTGTGACAATCCCACATTCCTTGTTGAGAAGATAGGTCGATTCCGTAACTGCAAAATCGCGGCGGCCGAGTAGGTCCTGCCGCAAACCCACGGGTATGAGATTACCCATTCCTTCCAATGATGTGTCCGAGCTGTGCTTCTAGAACCACATGTTTGAATTCTATCGAAAAAAGGATGTACGTAACATAGTCAGTTCAGGAGCTCCACGGCTTCCTCGGCCAAGGAACTGCTCTTTTGGATGGGATAGTTGAGTAGTTGTCAAAATGACTGACCACTATTGTTACAGAGCAGAGCTCGTTTATTTACATTTATTTACATTTGTTTACAAGCATTCACTTCTGTTGTGTGATAATGGAATCCCGCTGTAGTGTCCTCATTATAAACGCTGAGGCGCTGCACTCTGCTAAAGTTTATTAGCACTTCCAATAATTAAATCCGAGAAAACTCGAGTATCATAGCAGTACTTCGGAGGGGTTGTTTGTCATGATGTCATAGGGGCAAATGGTGGTCTACTTGCCGATGATGCAGCATCAGTGTTCCTTTCACTAGTATTTTTCTTCAATTGCAAAGGGTGGCTGAAGGTTGACGCACAGTTGTTGATAAGTAGATCATACACTCGTTTGAGCTTGATGGTCCGAACCTTAGACCACAATCATTGCGTCCAATCATTGTGACTAGTCGATAGCTAAGATTCTGTTTTCTTTTACCTTTTTTTCTATTATTTCGAAGAAATCCACCTAAATCGTCGAAATTTACAGTAGCTTTACACCAATCCTTAAAAGTTTGTTTCAGAGTTGCTACAGCATTTCCAGAACACTTTAGTTCCTGAACTCCTTCTTTTGCAGCGTTGTTTTTCTCACGCTTTTTGGATGTCCTCCTCGTTTTGTGTCAGGACCCACTCGGATCACCATTTCCGGTGTTGTTGGGTTGTTGAACACGTAATTGTATTTCACCAAAGATGCATACCGCATTTTCGGTGAGCACATCCAGTGAGCACCAGGAATCCACTATGTATGTAAATATTAGAAGTGTATCGGTCAATTGCTCGGTCAATTTCAGGTAACGTAGTGGCCAACAAATTCCCTTCCCAGATATCTTTTTGTGCTTTGAAAGGCCCTTAAATCTATAAAATTTCGATTGGAAATTTTATGGAAGGTTTCTGGAAGACCTCTGCAAATTTTTTGGAATGTAATCACATGGGAAATCCGACATTTTATACTTGATGACCCAATATTCTATTGGAAATTTCCTGGAAGATTTCCGGAACACCTTTGGGAATTTCCTGGAATGTAATGGAAAATCCGATATTTCAACCGATGATTCAATATTTCATTTGGGAATTTTCTGGAAGATAATCACACAGACGATACCTACTTCATAGTTCCATTGGATCAACCTGTTCAACATGGTGTTGTACTCTGGTTTATTACTACGCTGATTGCGCTGCAAAGATTAAATTACCTTTTTTGCAAATCGTTACATTTTTTGAGCCGCTGTGGATGCATCCATTTCATCCAACATCAGTCCCTACTGATTACTCGGATTAGCGGGCATACTTACCCAAACAGTATGGGAATTTTATATGGTATGGTTCATATGTTATTGGTTAAAATACTCTAATTTTCTTCGGATCCCAAATCCTGAAACGCACAATTGTTCATTTACAATGTCCATACCAGTAATGTTGATCCACTCTATGTATACTCCGCTGTCCCTACTGTCAAACTGTGCCAGCTGCCCAATAGATTCTTTCTTCCACATTTCACACCTTGGCTGTTATTTGAATGTTCTTTGATCGCCACTCTGAACTCGACAGGGGCACCACTACAAAAAACACGAAAAGGTTAATTGTAGTTCAAAATTTGTAGTTCAGTTTTTGGCTCCCTCCTCTCGAAAACAATTTTCTCAGCCGAGTTGTTCGGATTATCCAAGCTCCAGCTCTGATTTCTGCAGGAATCTCAGTCACCTTATTTATGGGGCACTTGCATTCTTTAGAAAGAACTCAAAGATTACGGGTCATTCGTTGTCCGAGTTAATTAGTCTTAAAAGGCCCCATGCATTTTTGAACAATTATGTACGTCATCCTAACTACTGACGTGACGTGAATCTTGGGCGTTAACTTTTTTTCTGTTTTAAAGAATGATTGGTCCACGAGAGCAAGCATTATTATGGTAGAGTCAAGCCTTGGCTATGAGGCGGTGATTTGAATTACAGCCAAATCCGGGGGGGGGGGGTGGAGGGGGCTATATTTTCCCGTTAGAACAGTCACAGGTACTAGGCAAAGCGGGTAATGTAGCGCAAGAAACTAGAATGGAAACGCCGTTCTACTGTTTCTTATCACCCTGTAATTGTAAGCTAGTAAGCTAAACATGCGAAATGACAGTTTCTACAGCTACCCTACGCAAACGTGAACTTATGCACATGCGTTGAGCTTTCGCTTGACGTATGAGCTGCGTCTGGAGAGAGCATAGGCCCATCCTTCGTCATATGTTCCATGACGAACACATGCAATTAAGATTTATTAGCCTCGTGCTTTGAACAATTGCCAGTTCCTAGACAGTTCCAGGTCATGCTCGCTCAATCAGTTTCAGCTGAGGGGTTAGCAGCTTTGTATGCCACTCTAGCCATTCCCAGCATTCTTACCCTCTCAACCGCTCTCCTCAGATGTGCTATGTAGTTACAACTAAAGTCGAGGACCCTCACTTTGAAAAACTCGTGCGTCAGAACAATCAGTGTCCGGACGACCTCAAATCTCGTCAGCCCTTCAACAAATTGATTCCTACGTAGAAAAAGATTACCAGGAACTTCAGCGACTTTGAATCACTAGCTCGGATGATTGTTGCAATTTTCACCCATTGCAGTTTTTGTCAAACCATTAGCGATGAAAATAACGTTTAAGTCGATGCCCACACGGAGCACATCGAAGATGTGCCGAACTATTATAGTTTGGACCGGGTAATTCATAAGGTACGTATATGTATTCGATTCCGGAAATCCTACTTTCGAATGAGCTGATATGTTGTTTTGGTAAGAAAAAAGAGTTATGAAATTTTAAGGGGTAATAAGTAAGCTTCTAGGACTTTATCCTTCCTAAACATTCGAATTTTCCGAAATGGATCTCGAATCAACAGGTAAATTATTATTGTCATCATGTCATCATTCGAGTTTCATTCGATACTGATTATAAGGATTATCCTTCTTAACTATTCGCTGGACGATGTCATGCCGACTGCCTCGAATCCAAAATATCTAAACACTTGCGTCAGTCTCTAGGATTGAGATCATTTTGCGTTCTGGAATCTTCCCTAGTCGTGCTGAGCCGTTGAGGCGCCATCTGAGCTGATGGCCAAGAATCTTCCTGGTCTAATGTCTCGAGAGCGCCTCGCTTCTAAATCAACAACAACAGTATTTAGCCAAGTATCAGGAAATTCACATGCAAACTGTACATCCATTGAATTTGTTCCAAAAATCTTGGGCAGCATTTTGCCATAGGCGCGACTAAGGCCTCAAAACCTTTTTTCCACTGAAGCTCTACTTAATAGACTTATTCAGCATGCTGGATATAAATATCGTAGCCATTTCGTACTCTACTCCAATTTTGAAGTGCTACAATTTGTGTACGGTACATCGTAAATGCTACGTATCTGGACTATCAATGGCCCTAGTCAACGATAGGTAAACTTATAGGGCGTTAACATGTTTGCCCTGGGTAATCTCTACGATGCATGCGGCCTCTGAATTTTGCACAGGGTGTATTCCTTGCGCTTATCATGGTTGCTATATTGTTACATTGTTTCTCATGACATTTTCTTTTCCTTGCCAAACTATGCTTTTCCATCCAATCTTCTACACTCATTCTGCAGTATTTTTTCAGGAACTCTTCTTTCTGTCATCTCTCTCACATTTTCTTTGTCACTGTCCTACTCGTTCGTTAGGATTTGAAAGAATTAGCCTATTTCTTCAAAATCTGTCACTATCGATGTTTGGAAAACGGAAGCAAAGAATGGAAGTCCAGACATTAATTCGCTTCGAAATTTTCTAAGAAGTCACGACGGGTTCCAGATTATCTAGAGGCATTTATTCTTTGAATGAAAATTTTCGCCGAAATGTCCTCGAAGACATCTCAAAGTAGTTCTATTAGTGGCCACGTGTGACTTCAACAACTCCTTCTCCAGTGGAACAGACTATAGCTCGAATTTATTTTTCACTGACACGTCTCGATAGGTTAACTCATCGCATCAACTTCCCAGATGACACTTTGTAACTATTAGCGACACTATCTATTCAATAAAAAAAACCATTTAATATCAATAATTGAGACACCAGTGGTCGTTCACCTCGGCCAGCTAAGCCAGATGCGCTACGTCCGTTCATCCCTGAAAACGACGCTTAATGTTTCGGCAGTTTCTGTGAAGGGTATCACACAATGAGTGCTCTTCTAAAGCTGCTCTGTTAGTTCGATGTTCGCCCTCGTTTCTCTGAGCGCTACAGGTTTTCAACCTCGCCAGTCATTTCGTGAATCCCTACGTTGTCTAACAGGTGAAATTACTCTCAGCAATGACCTCCTTTCTAGTTTGAACTAATGGCTGCATGGATTTTTCCGGAATGTTTATGACAACACATGCCGCATTTATACAAAGATGGACGATGTATCCCGCTAAGACTGGTCAATTAAGCATTGTTTTTCTTTTTTTTTTTGCTTCTGCGCAAATCGTTTGGCGGAACTATTTTCATGTGGGAGCCACAAAGATAATGGGACAGAAAAGTGTAATAGTAAACTGATGTATGTGCACAACCCACTGCATATTACCACCTCTCATCCATGGCCTGGATGCATCGCTGAGATTACCCATGGTAAACGTGTCGACGCACTTGTTAACGATGGGCAAATTTCAGGAATGTTATCACGTTTACCCTGGAAAATCTCAGTCATGCATGCAGCCTCATGTTTTAATGGTAGTTTTATTTTTTAGCTTCAGTAAACTTACATGAGTTTACATGAGTGGGATTTCCACATCGTCATCACCATATGAACTCCTTCAGGAGCACTTGAGAATACGGCTGGTTGTATGGCTGGTTTAGCTCATCCGCACATTCTTATTCTTGTGATTTACAGTTCGCAGCACTGATTGGTTCAATTTCTGTCTGTAACAATTTCTCAGGAATTCTATGGCGAGGGAGAAAGTTTAACTAAAATAACTCATCCGTCTTTTCTCGGTCAAAAAACTAAACAAACAAAAAGTTACAATATGAATTTTGATCTCCATAAGCATTGTGAGAACACGAACAGCTGCACATAATAGAATAACGTTCTTTCAAGAGGGAATTTCAAAGGTGGATAACTAAAACTTGATATTCCACAAAAAAAAAACGATAGCGAAATCAAGGCGTATAAGATGTAAGCTAAAACAATTTGAGCCACATTTTGTCTGACTCATTCCGTCAATGCCTCTCTAAACTCACCACGCGTTCATCCTAAGGAGGAATGACGATTTTTTACGACATTTTTTCCTTGTGAAATTACTGAATGCACTTCAAGTGCGCTCCCGGACATGTACACATTCGAGGAAAGCGCTAAACCTAAAAAGAGCCAAACAAACAACAAACATATCCAGAAACAAAAAAATGGTCAGAAAGTTACGAAATTACGACAATTAAGGATCAACAGATTACACTCTACCTACAACATTTAAGTGAGTTCCACAAATGGGTCGGCAATGAAGTTGAAAAAAGTCCCAACTTTAATTACTTGCTTGCGATCTTGCCTCACATAACTTTCTCACTCCTGATTTCTTGTTCATTGTGACGTGCAAACGCTATCTGTACTCTTTAGTACGATTCTCACAAAACGTTTGTTGTATCCCAGTTAAAATTCATTCCTTTGCTCACTGAGGAGCAGAATTCTTGAAGGGTTCAGAAGTGCCTCCTTGTGTCATTCAATCGACGATTTCCTCCGATTTGCTGTCGAAATCCTACTGCAAGTCCACAAAAACGAGGCTGTGGTACACAATGAATGGAATATTCCTGTTCAATACCTTTCATCTTAAGTTTTTTTTTTGAGAAATATGCAGAGACCACATATGCAGCTTTTCTACCTACAAATTCACTACATTTTCGACTTCTCTCTGCTTCTTTCTTCAGCACTTCCACCTTTAAAGGCAGTGTGTCACCTCATTCTGAAATGTTAATGGATTCTGGACCAGCTCGACGCGCTGATTCCAGAAATGTACGTGAAGTGCTCCAGAATGGAGAACAAACCTTTCTAAGGAGACTCAACCAATCATAGCTTGTACCAGTAGTCGGTGTTCAATATGTATGGCAGACTATGTGTGACGGATTCTTATCATGTCAGAAACAACACAGTAACTACAGTGATTTCTGATGAGATACCAAGCATTTCTCACAGTCGGCCGAGACTTTCAAGCTTCTCGGCCAAACACCTATTCAGGACACAGGTTTCCCAGCGTTTTCAAAACATCTAATGTATGCGATTGTTCACCGCAGCTCATTCAAATTCTATCCCTTTGCAAATCTCGAGAACGACTTCTGAAGTGAGATCCTTCGAGCAACGTTCTGCCGCTGATCTTATTGTTAGCATACTGATGATATACTTCTGAGTACCGAAATGGAAGAGAATGACAAATTCTGGGGTACTGGTGCTGAAGTTTATTTCAGAACTTTGTTTTCGTCTGCCTCTTCCTAGTTAGGAGAGCGCATAGATTCCAGATTCTTCTATTTTTCTCGTGTGATTCCGTCATCTTCACGACTCATGTTTTTTCCTTCCTTTCATCGTTTACCACCATTTATTTATAATTATCACCATTATCCCATGGCTAATATGTCGGCACGTCAAATGTGGGAAACGGTGGTTCCATAGTGGGATGGAGGGAGGATAGGCTAGCAGTTTGTGGACAAAGGATGTCCGAACAGAGGTTCTTTCTCAGAATGGTCCTGTTTGTATGGGATAACAATCGTGGGCTAAGGGGTCGATAAACGAGGGCGGATATCATAACCGTGGTAAAATGGTGGGTTAGCCGTGCGCTAGCAGCGGGCCCACTGTCAGTTGAGATTCTACCCTCACCTACGGAGGTTCTGAGTAGCTCTGGGTGTTATTGTGTCCTCTTTGTTATGATCTACGTTGGTCTGTACTTCTACAATCACCACCTTCAGAAATTGTTGTTTTCACATCTGCGTTTTTGTGGATCTGAGAACGCAAGAGGATTCTGCTTACGCAGACTGTAAACCTACATATGTCTATGCACTGTGCTGAACCGGCTTAGTCTCATCCAGGTATTTGGATGTTGTGCTTATCCTACCATACATATAGTAAAGCGCCGCATACGTATACGTACATGCATGCTCACCTGAGGAGCTTCAAGAATCGCCCTACCATCATTTTACTTCCTGGGAATCTTCTTTTTTCTAATTTCCACTATTCCTCCGTTCATTATTTCGTTCGCTGCAATGTTTATAAAGTCTATGGCATCTTTCACTATGAAAATGATCTAATCACGACAACTCCTGAATTCAGAAATATTCATTTTGACGTGAAACCCTTCATAAACTGATATAAGCAGTGAAGGATACCACAATTTCGTTCCAACATCATCCTTCACACTTAGGCTTAACTGATTTCCGTTTCAGATGTCTGATGCCTCGCGAAGCGTCATTGGCACAATTCTTCGCGTAAACACATTTGCCTACGTGGTCACAATTGTGATAGGAGTGCCAGGCAATTTGTGGGTAGTCTGGAAGGTGAGCCGTGGAATCCTTGGAGTTCCCCTTTTTTTTTGAATATATGACTCATAAGGGCAATTTATACTAGATGCTTGCGATGACGCGCTTGCGTCTATATGACGAAGGATAGGGCTAGCCGCACCGCTGACACAGCTTAGACGCACGCGTTTATGGTCTCGCGATCGCCGCGCGTACAATTGGATGCGTGCGTCTGAATAGTATAATGTCCCATACTTTGATGGCCATTTTGATTTGCCAGTAGCGTATTCGTGCACAACCGTCGCAACGCGGTTTCGCCACGGTTCTAGCATGCTCTAACATGTACCACGTGTACTTTAAGGTTGTTACTGCAATGTAACTTGTTAGCATCCGAGTGGTGCGTGTCAGGACATGTCAGAACTGCAGCTAATCTGCCCCGCGCCAGTGTTGTTTTGCGTCTGCCAGCAAGTGCACTGTGAGTGAATACTAGTATACGTACTTAGTGCTTCGTGGCAGAGGAGGAGGGAGGACATGAGGAAAAAACAGAGGTACTATTGGCCCCCCCCCCTTCTCTGGAAACCTCGGATTTTTCTGCTCAAACAACGCCTTAAGCGATTACTCTGCGTCGACCCCGAAAGTCATGCTTATTCAGCACCGTAACCTCATAGTCATAGGGTTAATGTTGGTATACAGCAGGTTTTTGCACATATTGCTATTTTATTGCTGGAATTTACCATATTCTTCCTCTTTCTTACTGTAATTCAACAGTAGCCCTATAGCAGTGGCATAATAACACAAAACGGATGCGGCAACATCCATGTTCTCGTCCGTCATTGGATGCGTCATTGAAATTACTCACGGTAAACGTGTTGACGCTCGTGTTAACGATGGGTAAACTAGCGTGGTGTTGACGAGTTTACCCTGGGTAACCTCAATGATGTGTGCAGTCTCTCAAAATGGCATAACCCCCTGCGCGCACAGTTTCCGCACAGTTTCCAAGAATTTTGTGATACCTCATCTACCGGCTACCAGGCAAGGGTGAGGTGTGGGAAAAGGAGATGAGGTCTGCGCCACCCTGGGTTGCCGGACGGCTGGCATCAAATAGTAAAGCAGTAAAAATGTTGTTGTTCCAATAAGTGATAGAAAATTATTTACAAAAACACCGTAATAACCTTTAGGTATCAAAAATTCGGCTTATTCAAAATTTTATCGACTTTATGGAGTATTTTTGAGCAAATCGATGACCAATTGTAGTGATCCAACCACTGCTCAGATATATTTTCAAAAAAGTACTTTAAGAAGGTACTTCTCATTGTTCTGTGCATTTTTCTTTCCATTTGCAAGAATGTAGGAGTAACGGTTTATCGTAAGACCTGGAAAGCATGCAGTAGGAATAAAAAAAATTCAGTTCTCTTGACCGGTCCGGTCGTCCGGCCTATGCCGGACTTCCAGACTTTTTCTTAAACTCGCTTCGCTTGAAAACCTTACAATGAATGCAAAAGGGATCGTTGTAGGTACAACCACATTCCATACATGTTTGCTGATTTCAGGTCGGTGTAGTGCTGCTGTTTGGTCGCAGCTCTACAGTCCCTCGCCAAATTCTCTATTGTATTTTTGTGATTTGCTGTGCGGACCTTCTAGTCCTGTGTGATCTCCTACTTCTTGTACATTTTCAAATATCCGAACAATGGGTGTTCGGCGAGGTCACCTGTAAGGTAAGTTGCTCTCATGACGTCCTCCTCGGCTGTTTTCCGCAAATTATGCTATTTCAGCTTTTTTACTGCGTCGAAGTGCTGAATAAGTTCCTTATTCCTGTGGCATTAGTCCACATCAGCAGAGCCTCCTACAGGTAACGTAATCTCCGTTCGTTCGTAGACATTTTCATTAGTAGATTAGTCTGAGGATCAAGGGGTCTGAGAGTTCAATAACAAAACATCATCAAAGAAGAACACAATAGATGTCTTTTAGCTTTTGGCAAAGGTCGAACAAATATGTGGCTCTTACATGCATTTGCTGGATTTGCGATTAGCCTCATCAAACACTTGTTAATTGCGTATTTTCCTAAATGAACTAAAAACATATACACGAGATACATTGCATCTACAGCGATGTCTAGACAACTCTCACGTTTTCAATGAATGTAATAAACAATAGTAGACTGCGTCAACGGTTCTGCGATACTATTGGGTTGGGCAATAAGTTCCTGCGATTTTTCATAGACATCGCAACTACTGCCTTTCTCAAACAATATCAATCACAACAAGGGACTTATGTAGCCTCTTCCCTCCGCTATTAATATTACCAGAGACAGAGCAGCTCCCCAATTCTATTCTCATGAAGAGCATGTTGTTTGAGACGACCCAATTTGCGACACTCGCCTGCAACTCTTGAACGAAACTCTAGAAAATTCTTAAGAAAATAAATAGATTAGTTGTTTAGAGACTGCTCCAGTCTTCTAGAGGTTGTATGAGTGGAACTGCCCTTTATTTTAGCATCTCGGTTACTGTTCTGGTGGAATTTACCCAAGAGAGAGGCGCGTTCTCAATGGGAAGGATCATCTCGTACTGAGCCCTTCGGTGCTTTTTCGCAGTCATGAATCGAACTTAGATTTTGCTGAGATACAACACGCATAGTGATTTTTCTTTACATCTAGTGCAAAAGCAAGCTTATGAACGTCTCATTGTTTTCAAACTCCATATTCAGAAGAAGCGGCATCCTCCAGGCTAAAATTAACTTCTTTGGGTCAGGCATCCGCTTCTGCGCGGCACTTTCAGCGGATTATCAGAAAAAAACTTTGCATGAAAAAAAAACCGCTCAAGCTTATTACCCAACCCAATAAAATGTTTTGAAATAAGCAATGAGCGTCGAAGGCGGTGCGTATTTCGCGGACTTGGGAAGCATGCAGCGCGGCCGCATGGCGCACGCTGGAATTCTCACCGCGACAGCAAAGTACAGGATGCTCTTGATAATGTTTTCTCGATAGCTGACATGAAATCTGATGAAAAACTATCAAGGGGATCCTGATTTACCATTACGGCGGCAATTTCAGGGGTGTGTATCATCGTGAGGGAAAAGGGGGTGTAACCAGGCGACTCTGATTGGCGCATTCGAGCTGCCCGTCACGCCCACCTGTTTGACTCGTACGACGCTAAACACAAATAGACCATGTATTGTGGGATTGACGCCGTTCGAGTTCAAACGGATGAGCGTGGCGGGCGGCCCGAATGCGCCAATCAGAGTCGTCTGGCTACGCCTCGTTTTCCTTCACGATGATACACACCCCAATTTCAGCGCGAGCGGCGCGGCTGCGTCGCGTGTTTTTCGTGTCAATGAAAAATGCATCACCATCGACACTCACTGTATCGTGTTTGGAACCTTCATGAAAGCGAAGTACATTAGGCGTACTAACATAAGGGCAAAAGATCAATGGATTCTTCTGGTGTTGAAATATCAAAGTCTATCCTGAAAATATAGAATGCCTTTAGAAATCCTGCAAGAGCTGATATTCTAGTAGTTACGTCCCATCAGGAATCATTCCTTTAAATGATTCAATTGAGGAATTGCAGGTCAGTCTGCGTTAAACAAGAGGTGAAGAAAGAGCGTCACCACGTCTGCCTGATAGCTGCCAATGTGCTGGCTGCCGCCACGGTGCTTATGCTCATGGTTAGTTTTACTGTTCCACTAGCAGGAACTTCCCATCGCACACCATTATGTGTACTTACATTCCTTATCGAAAAGATAGACGGATTGCGCGTGCGTTTTCACAGCGTTGTGGCCGCAGAATCGTTGCGGGACCCACCCTACCCTCTCACTTGGTGCATGCCCTCTCCGCATACCTCGGCCAGGTCTCGCCGCGATTCTCCAGTCAGGGAATCCGTCTAACTTCTCGAGAAGGACTGTATCTAATTGATCCCTTCAAAGTAAGATGCTCTTCTGCAGGTATTTGTTGGCTATTTCTCCAAGACGTACTGGCTTCCGCCGAAATCGATGACAGTTTGCAGTTTTATGCCTCCGCCTTATTGGGGTAGGTCAAATTCAAAGCATCTTCCAAGAACCTCTCGGACGACGGAAGCATACTCTACAAAAATTTGCTGCCTTCAGAAATCGGCTTCAACCTCACCGCGTTCTTCCTTGGCTACATAATGACCACCGTCGCGTACGTCTACTTCTACGCCAACGTTCCCATCCTCCTGAAGCGACACTACTCAGCCAACGTGCGATGTAAGCCATCCCGAAAATCCTCTTAACACAGTGTTGTGCCACTAAAACACCTTCAAAACAAGTCTCACGTCTGCTTTGCGTAACGATGAAGCACAAAATCGCCTTGAAACAAGGGACAACACCACGCGATCCTTTGTATTTCAGCAGGACAACGCATCAACAGCCAATCACTGCTGCGTATCCGAAGGACAGTGACGGCGTTCGTTGTGGTATACCTCATCTGTTGGACACCGTACTGGGTTCTGTTCTGGTTCTTGTCGATGGTGGATATTCTACACAAGTGTGTAAATTTCTATATTATTCGGTTTCGCACTTACAGACTTTGAAAGCCACATCTCAGGCAGTTACTTTGGCCCCTTACCCCGGCAGGCAGTCAAGACGTACGCCGCGACGCGACCGCGCCGCAAGCGTCTGCTCCTCAATTTCAAGTTGCTCCATCTAATTTCGCACATTGATTGACATCGGTGGCCACCTCTTACAATTTATAGGCCCCGATTGCGCTCACTTGTCCCACCACAGCTTAGAAAACTTGTTTATTTCTCCCCACCGCTGCTCGTACCTTTAAACGCTGCAGCCGCGACGCGCGCAAGGATCGACCAATCATAGCCCAACAGCGTACTACCTGTCACGCAGCGCCTTACCCTCTCTCCTTTCCTACCCCCAAAACATGAATGCATCATTGAAACTACCCATAACAAAATTGCTGACACCAATGTTAACGATGGGTAGTTTAGTAGGTGTTAATGAGTTTACCCTGGGTAATCTCAATGTTGCAGACGGCCCCAAGAAAGCCGTAATCATCCCCTGATCTGGTGCTAACTTAAACAGTCATTTTGTAGAAAGCTTCTGTATTTAGCCACCAGTGAATGGATTCATCGAGGAATTCTAGAAGATTTAAGTCTTGGGTATGGAGCGCTATACCTGAAAAGTGTGGCACGGTCGAGCGCCACGAACGGTCAATTCTTCCAACTGGTCAATCAGAGCGCCTGCCCGCGCCGCCCACTTCGGGTACAACGCTCAACGACCTTAAGTCTTTCGCTCATTCTGAGTATATTGTTGTTGCGATTACTTATCACTGACAAGACCAAGTCGCTTGGACAAAGTATGCCCCACATAGCCTGCAGAGATGGTCCACCTTGTAAAGCGGGTAAATCGCAACCTTCCCGGGGACAATCATGAATCCAGGCACATCAGCAGTTATCCTCGATAGCCCCTCCAGAAACTTCTTGCAGGTGGATGGTCGTCGTGTCCGCTTTCACGCACCTCCTTCCATACATCGCCTGTACAGCTTATCCAGTAATTCTCACTGCGATGAACAAAGAGATCCGCAGTGCGCATTCGTCAATCATTGATAGCAAGAAACGCCAACTGAGCACTATTCGACAGGGTGCGCTCCAGGTAAGGACAGTTCCGTAAACTCACATTCAAGCGAAATTAGCCATCCACGCAAAAGTGTGCAATTTCAGGCGATGATAGCTCAATCGGGAATGATCCAATCATGGATGCGGCTTGGAATGATACCAAAGGCCAACACAATTGTGGAAATCCCTGAATTCTCAGATGGAGAAGTTGCGCAATTGTGATCTGCACAGCCATATTTCACTGCTATTGTACTTGTACACTTTAACTTGATCTCAACGAATATATTACGAGTATACATATGTGTCTTCTCCTCCTAACGTAGTAATAAACGTTAAAAATATATTTTATGAAACATAACAACAGAACGAATAGTCCAAAAACGAGGAAACATTAACATTTCAACAAAGGACACGTACACCCAGTTTTCACCACCATTTTTGCGTGGAAAAATTCTCAACAAGTCTTTTTTATCGTGTGTCGTCAACGTCACACCTCATGTTTTCTATACATATACATATACCTACTCTATCATGAGCTATGGAATAAAACAAATATGGAGATGCAAGGCCAATCTGATTTAACAAGTATAAAACCAGGAAGCACATGGAAAACCGGCTTTAACGAGATGTAAAGTATCTATTCAAAATCTGCTACTATAAATCTACTTTCATCCTAAGTGAACAACAATTCTAAATCTCTAAGCATTTAGACGGCGGCAGTAGTACTAGTATTCTCTATCCGCAATTCCTTTAAAATTCGCGAGTGTTAAAACAAGCTGACCGGCCGCGGTCATGAAGCCAACATTTTCTCAAAGTCATGCAAGTGGTAATAGTCAGAAAGATTCCAGAAAAGCTCCACATTGAAACAAACTTAGATATGACATAAAACTGATACAAACAAATTCGCGTAATGAAGGAAAAGTGTCACATGAAATGTATCAGTTCAGCGACGACACATACACTTCATCGCCATATAGAAGACCGAAAAACATATGTAAGGAAAATTCACAAACCAGTACAAGGAAAAGCTGCCCGTACGGCTCACATAACCTCGTTTGCGACAACTTATTGGCCGGATGTCAATTTCAAATACGCTTCATAACAGTAGTTTGCAGGGAATGGAGTGAGCGGTGGCTCATCTAAACGAGCAAATAGAAGATATCATCGTCACCTGTGTTCTTTTAAAGAATATTATTGTACTGATCAACTAATAGAATTCATAATTTCATACTTCATAAACAACTGTTTTCCAAAACTCGATCGCTTTTCTTTCCAGTCCTTTTTTTTCGAAATTTTTAAGGATTTTTTTCCGTTCCAAACTGGATCGACAGTGGCGATCCATTTCCACATGATCACGTCACAATTAGGACACTTTGGAAGAGAGACTGTCCCACTCAAACTCTGCCCCGATTGATTTGATTGCTTTAACTGGGTATGAGTGTGCAAACACTTTCAAATCGACGTGTTAGAACAGAAATATCGACTGTTTCACTAATCTTGCATATTGGACGAGGTCCAAGATGAGGTATAGTCTTTCCAAAAAATACTTGACTCCTGCTACACTGCGCGTCGACTGAGCCACGTCTCACCACGTATGATAATGCATAGGAGACGCGGCGCGGCTAAACAGACGGGCGGTGGATGCCGGCGGCAAGGGTTTTTTTGGAACGACTGTAAGTTCCGCCACGTTGCATTGGTTGGCTTACGTCCAATATGATAGGGAATATCGCGTGTATCCGTGGGGGGGGGGGACTTATAGTGTATCCGAAACGACGAGTCCGCCCAAGCAGCCTACGTCACAGCATTGGTATCATAAAGATAACGATGAAACGTGATACGCAGATTAAAGATGATGACGTGGATTGCTGGCAAGCGTGGCCGTCTCTGAATCCCCGACCGCTTGGGCGGACTCGTCATTTCGGATAGACGGTACCTCATCTGCGACCCCACCCAATACGCATGATTTGTGAAACAAACAGTGTGAATTGGGAAAGGATCAGAGCTACTTATCGAGCTGAATGAGTCGTTGATTCTATTTTCAAGAAAGCGCTGAATAACGTGGTTTCCCAAAGCATCTTTTCCACTCAAAATTCTATAGCTGCTCCTGAAGCGATTCTAAACAAAGCGTTAAATCCCATGCGAAAATGTGCAGAAGTCCTTACCCAAAACGCGCATTCTCAGAGTCACGATCAGCCCAGTCACACTTCAACTTGTTCGTTGGAATTTTGTTTTTCAAAATAGGACTCAGACATGAGTCGTCTAACAATACGAGGAACAGGAGCGTGCGAAACGAGAAGAAAATTCGATAATATGCCAGTCTTACCAACTACGTCATTGGTGTCTTAAAAACTGAATCAATATGTAAATATTAACTTTGAAGAGCAAAAGTAACAGGGCATACGAGTGCACTAGTTACTTATTTGATTTGGTTAGAATCGTTTGTTATTCATCACAACTTTATTTCGTAGAAAACAGTTGACTTATTTACATTAAAAACATGGTGACCTAATATAACTTGTGAACTGCTTGAGATCTAAGAACTACAACACATAATAGGAATTATAAATTTACTTCCATGTCACGTCATTCATGTTATAAATTGTTCGAAATGACTATTTGTAGTTCTACAATGCACATGATTGCAAAATGGATGGACAAAAAAGGATGTGACCATAGCGTGATGTGGTGGGAAATCATAAAAAGAATGAGTGTTGCACCGCAACGGTTATCACAAAAATCATACCCAATCACTGAGAATTTAAAGCGCTGTGAGTGGACGCATCCTTCAGATTGTCCAGACTAAACATTTTGGTGAACGTGCTAACGATGGGCAAGTTTGTGTGGTGCTGATTTGTTTACCCTGGGCAATCTCAATAATGCATACAGCTTCCTGTGTGCTAAGGCGCTAAAGTAGGAAATTCAACGCCGGTTACTTCCAAGACGTTCAACTATAGCGACTATCAAATTTGAGAAACTCGGGCTCTCTTGTATTTGTGTTCTATTTGTATGGAAGGCAAGAATGGAAATACCCATTCCCAACAATGAGCTAAAGTTTGGAGAAAGCTCAAGAAAAAAAAAACAAACCTTTGCTTATCCCAATAAGGTTAAAATTGGGCAAGCAAAGATCTGACAGATCCTTTAGGTTCAATAACTACCCGAGCCACCGCACTGGCTCCCTGCTGGCACTTGCTTGTATTCTCCATAATTCAACAATTTTTTTTCAAAAACCTTGATTCTTTCCTTTTAATTTTGCCATTTGTTGAGAAATATAACACGTGTCATTACTCTGTCAAGTAGTGGTACTGAATAAATGAAAACTCTGCGATCAGAGAATCCACACAGGCCTCGTTGAAACATGTTTACAGAAACACATAGTTATGGAGTCATAAACAGTAATAAGTACAAACAAAATGGAAGTAGCAGTTGTAAAAAATATGGAACTATAAAACGTACTTGGATGTGGGAATGCCGGCTCACAAAGCGCTAAGTAGAACATATCCAAAGCTTGTTGTGAGTTCGAAAATCCGTAAACAGTATTTTCCGACCGCATCTGAGCGTCCGAGCTGGCTGACACGGGCTATAAAGCGCAGGTAAAAGTCTACTCTTGCTTGGCATGGAAGAGGAAACAAGAAAAAGAATGGGTTGGAACTCACAGGAGTACTGCTCCGCAAAGATGAGAGGCCAGCGGTACTAGACAGCACCTTTGTTCTAACAGCAGATGTCCGAATAGGAGGAGGCATTACGGGTGTAGCAACATGAGCTGTTGTGGAACGTTGGGGAGTTACTATGGTCACTCCAAGTGCTTGCGCAATGGAAGCTGATATGGCTGATGCTATAAAAGTCCAAATGGTCAGGAATAGAAATCACTTATTTAACACATTTCAATTTGTCAGTCGGATAAACACAACAAGAATGACTACAAAGAGTTCGGAAATGCACATGTATCACCATTGCAACGAATAAAACCAAAAAGTAAAACAATGAAGATAAACTAACGGTTCTTGGGGACTTCCACGACAGGAGTGGCGAGTTTTCCTGCAAAACATGCAACCTTAAAGCACATTTCTAATCCTCCTACATAAATCTTAATAAAGAGCGGATTTAGGTGGAAAAGCTAAACGGCGCGCAAAGTAGTGGAGCATAAAGCAGCATAAAATACAAGTCGCTGAACAAAGAAAAGCATGTAAGGACCAGGGTCAACTGATATAATGGTAAAGGTCGACCCTGTCCGGATCCCTCAACTAACGACCTTTTTCTATATCGGATTCTATCCCCATACAACCCTCCGCCTCTTCCATTCTCCTTCTACGTTTGATCCGTCCCCTAAGTCTGGCGTACCGAATTCCCAGTCAATAGATCTATCACTACATGCTTAACTTAGGGTTAGGAGAGTTATTTTCGGAATAGTGGTGATTTCAACGCCTGTTAGAGGCCCAAGATCAGGTGTTTGATGATAGATCATAAGAGAGAGATGATGTGGGGTATAGTCTGTTTCAAACACAACAACAGTAAGTAATCCTGTATGTTGCCCGTTTTTCTCTTCCCTTTCTCCTACTCCTGCGCACTTTTTGGCGATCTTTTTCCCTCTGACTTTCCCCCCTACTACACTCCTCGGTAAAAGGGCCAGTATTGCTGCTGCCTGAGTCGAATAATGGTCGACTTTCTATCAAGAATTGAAATGGACAAAAACAAAAAACTGCAAATACCTTGCACAATAATAACCCTTCCGGGCGGCTGTTCAGGAATTTGTTCGAAACGAACTGCCTGATCACGTACTGGAACGGAGAGGGCGGGTTGAGTGTAGGTAACGATAGGACGCCACTTTTTCGTGGGAATAATTTCTGTTGAAGTATCATTTGAACTCTGAAAGGAACATATTATTGAAGAAGCGTGAAACGAACTTAGATCTTCGAATTCACTAATATAACTTTGTTGGTATCAAACCTTCACAGTTTTCAAAGGCGGAGAAGCACGCGCTGCATCAAAATAGGGTTTCTTTGCATCGTTATCGAGACTTCTCCACTTTTCGACCATCTGCAACAATATCAGCTAATTTTCGATGAAAGAAGGACATACATGGAGAAAATGAAGGGGAAATGTTGATCATATAGCTTACCATTCGTGTGACAAGGCCCATCGGTAAATCGGGTCGCGTTTTCAGCAGCCTGTCTCTCTCCTCATTGGCAAATACAGTGAATGCTTGAGCTGAACGTCGCTTAAGATCTGAAACAACAGCTCAGTGTGTTCCCGCAGAACTTGTTCGGCATTTGAATCATATTAAGGATGTTTGTGAAGAATTTGCAAAGTTTCATGAGATAAATTTGAAAAAAGAAACTGAAAAAGAAAAGCCACGAAATGTCAATAAGGGGATAGAAAGATAAAGTGGTTGGCGTTAATCAATCCCGACTGTGGGATGCGCCACGCATTCGACTCTATATAAAGTGACTTGCTGGGGGTGGGTGGGGGGGGG
>JARK01000140.1:8905-31632 GCA_000688135.1 Ancylostoma ceylanicum | reverse complement strand
GGGGGGTATCCGATGAACCAAGTCAGTGCTTCATCCTCCCAGATTCCTCTGGTACCAATTTACCGACCCCAATTGAATGGTTGGCTTTGTTGGCCACAGGCGCGATCGAACCATTGACCGTGTGCGCGTGCAGCGAGCCTTTTACCACTGCACTACACGCGCCCCAGAATGTCAATATATCAATCTTATTTGGTTCGCATTCAAGAGTCACTTTACAGAAAATACGATCATCTGCAACGTCCACCGAAAAAAAATGCGGTGGGATAGCATGATGTTTTATCGCAAACAAATTTAACGGAACTAGTAACACGCTATACCTGTAGCTGAACGCATTGACCGGATCGAAGGTCAACAAATGTGGCGAAGGATGCACTACGAGTTATTTTTCATATAAAAAGCTTAGAATTAAACTCCATTTTGAGGTGCAACAGATGACCACCAGATCAAAAAAAAAACGATAAAAATACGGTTGTTATCTACCACAACCATACTTGGACATGGATGCATCATTAAAATCACCTAGGGTAAACCTTTTAACGCTCATGTTAAATATAAGTAAATTTGAACGGTGTTAGTACGTGTACCCGCTGTAATCTCATGATGTATGCGGCCCCAGCAAAGGTTTTTGTCCTTGACACATTCGAGAGCCCGAGTGTGAAGTAGCCCCTGCGAACCCAGAAATGTAGTTTCAAACACATCAGATGAATCAATCCATGAGCGCTTCTCTGTAAGTGGGTGTTCAGATCAGTTAGAATTAGGTTTTGGACTGCGTGCTTTGAAACTGTGGAACTTCTTGGATTTGCAAAACGAAGACGTACTGACTATCAAAACGCTCTATGAGGAGTAGATACGTTGAGTAATCGGACCCAAGAAACGAGACCGCCTTTAGTTTTTAGATAGCATACCTCCCCAAAGCAAATCAGATCTATTACTGATGACTACTTTTAGTGCACATTTTTGTACTCTTCGCTGGGAGGTGGTCAAGACGTACGCCGCAACGCGACCGCGCCACACGCTTACGGTTCTTAATTCTAGGCTGACCCTCCAAATTCTACGCGTTGAATTACAGTGGCCACGACCTCCAGAAAATTTGTTGGCACCAATATGTAGTACTCATCTGTCCTATCCGATCCTAGATAACTTGCCTATTTCTCCCCAGCGCTGCGCAGACCTTTGAAGACTGCAGCCGCGACGGGCACATGAATCAACCAATCACAGACCAGCAGCGTACCTCTTGTCACGCGGCCGTGTTCGCTATACCCCACAACCTGTGACTATAGCCTATTTCGAAAACGATGATAGTTCACTATTTGTACCTACTATGCAGCTTTCTTACTCGACTCTACCAACACTGCACCCTCGTCCGCATTCTTCCTAACTAATACCTCTCCAACTACATTTCCTGATGAAAAGGGCAACAGAAAGCGCAACTATGGTAATGCAGATTGACTGAACCATTAAACGTATACTACAGGGTGCGTATTAAATACCGGGACAACTTTCCCCCGCATATTTCGCGGGCAGATACTGACTTTTTCAAACCCCATGGGTATCATTATTTTTGGCATACCTTTTCCTGTAAATACCAGTATTTTCACAAATTTAAATTAACTTTGCGATAGATGGTGCGTGCAAACTTAAAAGAGTCGCAATTCTTGAGCTCAGCAGTGCAGGATATTCGACTTCTGACATCGTTCGTCTCCTCAAAGTTCCACGACAAACCGTCCACTCTGCCATAAAGCAAAGCACGCTTCTCCATCGTGTTCGCACAGGACGACCGGTCACTGTATCCGCTCCTGCTCCGGAGAATATCCTGAGAAAACGGATTGCACGCAACCCAGCAAGAAGCATGAGAAGGATGGCCAAGGAGTTTAATGTGTCAGAGGGAACCGCAAGAAAAGTTGGCAAAAGGATGCTCAACATGCGTCCCTATAAGCTCCAGAGGAGACATGGACTGAGCTATGCGCAGAAGAAAGCAAGAGTGAAAAAATATAAAAGGCTGCTGGATCGCGCCACGTATGGGGAGCATCTGAGGATGTTGTTCACAACTGAGAAGCTGTTCACGGTCGAACAGAGCTACAACAGCCAAAACGTTAGAGTGCTTGCTCGTACGTCTAATGCAGCTAATGAGGCCGGAAGAACTGTTTCCCGAAGCGTGAGGGCCGCCTCCGTCATGGTCTGGACTGGAGGGTCCGCTACCGGCCGAACTCCTATCATATTCGTGGAAAAGGGAGCAAAGATCAGCACTGTTTTCTTCCTGGAGGGAGTTCTGAAGAAGGAGCTCTTACCTTGGTCACGCGAACACTTCAAGGTCTTTAAGGTCGGCACACAAGTTCAAGAAGGTGAAGAGGTGATGTCGCGAGAACCTGCCCGACTTCATCGATGCGAACGAATGGTCGGCGAGCTCCCCCGATTTTAACGTCATGGACTACTCCCTCTGGGCCAAATTTGGAAGAGAAGGCTTGTGCTAAATGACACGGCAGTGTGGACGCCCTGAAGTCCGCTCTCAAGAAGGCGTGGGAAGAGATTCCCCAGGAGACGCTGCGGGCAGCCGTAGAATCCTACCCGAAACATTTTACGGCAGTGATCAAGGCAAAAGGAGCACACTTTGAGTAATTCCCATGTGTTTCGATTTAATTGAAGAGGAATAAAGGGCTTTCAAAAGAACTCTAGGTTTTGTTGATTTTGATAGGAATTACGAGGTAAAAACCTTGTCCCGGTATTTAATACGCACCCTGTACAAACAGGGCACCCTCTCATTCGGCAAAAATCCGACCTCTACACCTGCAAAGACTCTCTCTCTCTCATCCATTCCTCGGAAGCACCCTCTCCGTTCCCCCAATGTTTGGTGTGAGTTGTGCTTTTTAAAAATAATAAAGCACAGATAGGAAGATGAACGATGAATTCATTATAAATTGATTCACCAACCTGCGTGCCGATCAAGCCTCGAAATAGTGGTCGGAGCAGGTGACTGAGATCTTGAAAATGTAGGAAATGGAAAAAGATGAAGGACAAACAATAAGCTGCTTGAAAAACTAACCTTGGCTTCCCGTTTTCATCATCAGGAGAGGTTGCACGACTTCCAGAAGCAGCTGACTGTGGAGATGACATCTGAATACGAAGTTTTGGCATAAAACTTCGGGAGGAGGAAAGAGCGTACCCGCAGCCGGTGTCAGTTACTGCCCACTTGCACTGTTGTTGCTAATTAAAATAAGTGAAATTATTTGAGAAATGCGCATTCACAGAAAATATACGTGAAAAATACAAAAAACAAACTGTATGCGAAGTTTGCGAGTCCAAAATTCACTCAGACAATCGTGCAATTACAAGATTTTGAGAATTTTCACCGTTTATGGGTGTATCCCACCTTCAGTGAAAACCGTTGAAGCACTGGAGTTTCTGGTACTTCTAGTGGGTGCTTAAAATAGCTTCTGTAGACGAAATCGGTTAATTATTGAATTCCTCATGCCAAAACCGATTTCCACAGTGCTTCGGAGCGCGCGAGCTGGCAGTAATCACCAGCCTCCAGCGGCTGCGGGTACCCTCTTTCACTCACCCTAAAACTTCACCCAGAAGCAAAAATACGAAAATGAACTTACAAAATATCAACAGAATGAAGCGAATTTAGAGTTGTACTCTGGGTGAGAGGCAAGTACACACAGGAACTGAACCGCAGGAAGGGTAAGAGGCAAACGTGCTCGGCTGGCAGCTGTCTCTAGCCGCGGTTCACCGCTACAAGGGATAAATTATCGTTGTCGATCATTTGAAAGGACAAATTTACAGTTCCTACAAGAGGAGAAAAGAAAGGAGAAGATCCAAATGAGAATCTGCGCAGTAACATGCCAATGAGCTGAACTAATACTAAAATCCTGAAACTTCTGCATTGCGGACAACGCGCGACGCGGACGGCGACCTTCAATTGTCACTGGTCCACGTTAATCCTCTCAATTGAAGAGATTCAGTTTGTTCACTTTCAAGAATAGAAAGACATGGAAGGGTAGGGGATTAAAATCATAGGTGAAGTCAGCCAATCAGTACCACCTTACGGCTTCACACACGATGTATCCTAGTTGGAACTACTGAAGTTCAAACTGTGTAAGCACCATTTTGGGACTGTCTGTACATATATTCGGTAACCGGCGTCTTTCAGAAGAACATACCTAGGAGAAGGAAGTCAGTTTTCTGAGTGTGTCTTTTACTCACTGGGTAGGACCAAAGCTTTACGAAAGTCGCCGTGAGCTCAGAAGAATACCTTTTGAAAAGTTTCTGAAGACTGGCGAACTTGAATACAGGCCAAGATTTGTTGGTCGGCAGTGAAGTTGTGGAGGACAACCAGCACAGCTATGTAGAAGCGATTGTCCTACCGGCTCCTCGGAGCATACACTCCAACTTTTTTCAAGAAAGGAGGGAGGGTTCGTCACTTTTGCCATTTGATGAATTTCAGCAACCTGGCGTATTGGTCTCATTCCAAATTTCAGGCTGAGCCCGTATTTGGTGAAAAGGGAGTGGGGGGGGGGGGCACCTGCTAGAGACAACAGAGGTGCTTTTGGCATGTTGCACACGTTCTAACCTGCTAAGCGCAGGGATTTCAGATGGAGTATGCCTACGAAGGAAGCACAGACTCCTTTTGACAAGTACAACAAGTTTTAACTTGTTACTCGTATTGATTTTTAGCTAGGAAGAATGGAAACGATGCTAAAATGCCTATTTTTAATTTTTCAAGTTTTCATTTGTTTTCTAACCTGATTTCGCGTTATTATTAGATTATCTACCTCTATTGGCCTGTTTAGGCGCACAAAATTGGCCTAGATAGCCATTACGACCATTTTTTGGAGGTGCCCCCCCCCAACTCCCTTTTCACCCCCGTATTTAATACTGATAAACACAGTCTACCAAATATGTCAATGTGATCCAGAGAATCAGCTATCCGATGGAAAAATATGTATCTGCACATTTGCTAGTCTGAGGCGCGTGTGGCGCAATGGTAAGAGTCTCGGTGCTCACGCACACGGTCCGTGGTTCGATCGCGTCCGTGGCCAATCAAGCCATCCATCCCCCTGGGGTCGGTAAATTGGTGCCAAAGCAGTCTGGGAGGATGAAGCACTGACTTGGTTCATCGGATGCCTCCACAAGTCACTGTATAGAAAGTCGAATACGTGGCGCATCCAACATGACGGGATTGATCAACGCCGACCAATTTATCCTTTATCCTTCATCTGACTAGGAAGCGTTTGTCCAACGTGGACAGAATTGCCAAACACTTGATGAACGATAATCCACGCAAGAGCGGTCACCTCTGTAAGGCTCGATAATATGTATATCCAATAAAGATGTGTTTACATATTGTAGTGGCTATAAAGAGTCACCTGTGATGTAAACACGTACACATACGTAAGCTCTAGCCCTGTTCATCGACAGTGTTCGGTAACTATTCTCCCTCCCCAGAACCTGGATGTGAATCAACATGTCGTGGATTCGCATTTGCTCAACTCTAAGGTGCCAAACCGTTTATCTTGTTCAACAACGCGCCTGTGAGTAACTACCAACACAGAGCATTGTTTTTCAGGACACATCCACCTTATCCCCACACTGTTGTGTAAATATTAGCGCCTCAATTTTTCCCGTTTCTTTCTACTCGGGTCAGTCTGTGTTTGTACGGCACACGATATAATGTTTGCGCACTCAACGCAAACCTTAGAGGAAAATATTGATCTCAGACCCACTTACCGCATCCGTAGATGCTGCCGGTAACCCTTCGTGACAGCCATGGCGGTCATTTCTCTTGTAGTTGTCCTTTGAATTGGATATTGTTCCTCAACAAGCAGTATCCGTGTATTTTTACCTACTCTGGATTCCACACCTCTATTTTACAGGTACAAAAACGGGGATTGCTCTATGTTTTAAAGGTTCTCCGGTTGTTACCCTAATTAATAGCCCAGGTTTTGCAAACGGAGCGCTAGGCTCGGAGCTTCTTGACCGTAATCGGAACACAAACAGCAATTCTTTCCATACTTCTTTGCAAAGTCAAGCAGTAAAACGTCCCACAGAGTTGAGCGAAAAGGAAATAAACCCTTCAATTCCACCTGATTCCTAGTACATGAGTGTAGATCCTATGAGAACATCAGTACTGTGCACTAATTGTATGATGTGAGACAGGTACAATTCCATGAGGGCACTACCACTTTAAGTATCTTTGAAAGGATGGACGTCCCGAGTGAACATGACTCTCCTTGGCCTGGATGCTTCATTGAGATTACCCCGAGCAATCGCTTTAAAACCGCTTAAATTTACCCATCGTTAACACGGACGCCAATGCGCTTACTCTGAGTAACCTCGGTGACGAATCCAGGAGGTCCTGCAGCCACACGCATCACTGAGATTACTCAAGGCGATCGTGTTAAAACCGCATAAATTCAACCATCGTTAGCACGCGCAGTAATTCACTCACCTTGGGTAACCTCCGTGATGAATCTAGCCGCTTGCATCACTGAGATTACCCATGTAGACGTGTAAGCACCTTACTAATTCACCCTTTGTCAACGCAGGCGTCGACACGTCTACCCTGTGTAATTTCGATGATGCATTCGATCTCTGGCTGCATCATTGAGATTACCCAGGATAAGCGTGTCACCCCCTGTGTTAACGGTGGGCAAATTCGTGGGGTGTAAGCATGTTTACCTTGGGTAATCTCAACTGTGCATGGCGTCCTCTGGTGCACCTTCATTGCACATCTAAAGGGTTGCAGCAGCCCTCAGCGATTTCCCTCTGCTCCCGGTATTAAGCAGTAAAACTCTTACCCATTGCCCCTGTACCGCCTAACACCTAGAGAACCAAGAGAACCAGTAGCGCCTTGTGTATTTTCCTTCATTTTTTAAAAGGTAACTTATGTTAAGCAGGACAGTACCTAAAATAGTTTTCGCGATGTAAAGTTGAAGTCAAGCCGCTAGCATTTGTCTCCATTAGACTACGACTTCACCATATATGTGTTAGTGTTTTTTTTAACGATAACCAGTCTGAGTTGGTAAGACGTAACTCCCGATGTACAGAAGTGACATTTGCCTTGTAAAACCCATTTGGTGACAGGTAAGGGTCCTCATTGGATCCGAAACTTATAAAATCCCTCTATCTCAAATTATTGAATATTTCAAGAGGAATGCAAACTTAGGTGTAGCAAGGAATGCAAACTTAGATCTTCGACCTTTGAGCTGCAGAAGACGTGGGAGCCACCTTCTTTTCGTATATAGAATGCTGCGGTTATATGTGGGTCTCAATCATAGTCGTATGTTCAAATGTAGTACTCGAGGTTTAGCTTACTAAGTTTGTAACTAATTTCCTGGCCGATGAAAAATATAAAACGACGGTTTTTTGTTCACAGAACAGGATGTTCAGCAAAAATAGGCCATTAATTCTGAGGTCATCTTGTTCGAAGGAGTGCTGAACTCGTACTTAGAGTCATACCGTCATTCACATTTTACTCATCTCCTGATCAGACTAAATATGCTGATTTTACATGGTTGTGCTTTACATGGTTGTGTTCTCGTTTTTTGTTATGTATGGCTATGGCTAACCATCTAACAAATACAAAGCAGTACAATGTTACAGTATGTAAATGTGCTGCCCTTACTATTAACACAGCTCCTAGATATGTATTTTCCACAAAAACTGTTCCAACGTGCCTGTACTGACCTCCGCTGAATAGCATTCGCGGTTCAACGCAATGCTCCTATTGTTGGACTTGTATGACTCAGCTCCGTGCAAGGGCTCAACCGCCTCGTTGTGTGTATGTACAACACCTGTACTGCTCTGTACTATTCGCTTACTCGTCTCTGCTCCACTCCAAACGTATTTTAGGATATGCGAACGGAACGGGATACAGCGAGATTAATTCGATGCGGGGCTTTGATGCTGAGCTCTTTCACATTGGTAAATACATGGTTTCTACACTTATTATTACACCGTCTTGAAATAAGTATGCTCAGATTTAAAAAAAATATTTCTGCCAAGTTTGGCCAGTTATTCAATTGTCATTCATCGTTGTCAGCATAGTTGTAGATCAAATAATTCCATATCATTTTTGAAGCGAATGTTTCTGCACTAGAACCTATTATATTTAGGACTGGGTAATGTACTGCATACATATAGTCGAACTCAAAGATTCGATTTCGAGTAAGTTGAACTTTTGGTTCTCCGGAAAAGAAATGGAAGTCCAACTTTCCAGAAACTTTAAGAAAAGGGTAAGAGCCTTCTGCTTCTCCAACACTCGAATTCCTCGGATTGGATTCTGAATTGACAATTAAATTGCCTGGGTTATTCTACTTTTATCAGATCCTAAGTATAGAGCCCAGGCCACGAGCGTTCTATTTCCACGCATGTTTCTACCCAATTTTTTACCTGGTTCAAAAATTCAGGTGACCATAACCACCGACCTTCTTCTTTCGTTTCGAACCAATCATTGCTTTTTCGTTCCACACCATTTGTTTGCCATTCGTGACCCTTTTGGCCCGGATTATGACGTTCTGTGCACTATTGGAGTTGTTTTTATTTGTGCGTGCGTCCAATACAACATGGGCTAAACTTTATAAACGCAGTATCTTTCTCATTCCACATGTTTACCATTAGGTAATAGGGACCCTTGAAGGCAGCACCCATGGTAACTTTGCTCTCGCAGCTTTTGCGATATTTCCAGGTTGAGCACTGTAGCGAAAACGAACGCAATGATCATTTTTGTCAGATCCTTGGGAAAAAAGGGTGTCTCATTGCCACCAGGACCTGGATGCATCGTCGGTGTTACCAAGGGTAAAACTTTCGACGCCATGGTTAACTGTGGGTGAATTGGAGGTGTGTTAACACGTTAACCCTAGATAAGTAATCCCAATTATGCATGCGGTCTCGATCTAGTCCACTGGCAAATGAGAGCAGGGTTGAGCGGGCTTGAATTAGAAAGAGGAGGTAAGGAGAGCAAATTTTAGGGAAAGAGTGAAAGAGAGTGATTGTAAACGAAAACATCCATTCATTTCATGTTACAGCTCATTCTGTCTGAACATTAATACATATCCAATCTATTCATATCGTGAAAATGCTGATGTCTGCAGTGGCGCAATCTTCATAGAATTACTGGAACCACTACGTGAAGGCCGCAACATTCAAACCCTCACTATCGTAAATAAAAATTTCCATGGCTGCTCCCTTTGATAGGGAATATATGTTAAAATGAATACGATATTATGGGATGTTGCCTAGACTACGCTGAATCAGATATTTCGAAGATGTTCTTCTTCGGATCAACTCATGGAAATTATAGTGGCGTGAGCCATTCGACACCAAACGCTCCAAAGAATTCTATGTGTAACATTTCAAGACGTTAGAGCAGCAACATACAGCCCTGCAATTCCTTGACAATGCCTGTGCCCCTCATAAGGCCTGTAGGGGTAGGAAGCGCTGTACATACATACTTGGAAAAGGCGGCACGATCGAGCTCTGTGATTGGTCGCTCTCGTGAATTGACCAATTACGGAACATAATCGCACCGCCCTCTCCGGGTATAACGCTCCATACCCGGCCTTTAGACAACAGTTCCTTAGCCTTTGTGATCATTGAGATTATGCAGGGTGAAAGTGTTGGACGCTTGTGTCGACGGTGGGTAAATATGTGTGGCGTTAATACGTTAACCTTGGGTAATCTGAATGACGCATGCTGCTCCATGACGGAATAATTGGAGCATCGGCAGTTTTTGGAAACAGATGAGAATGGAAATTAAACAGTAGAAAAACCAGTAATTAGCATTGTAGATTAGCAGGAATATGTGTGACAATTAGATATGTGTTAGGTTGTCTCAAAATAATGACCGCAACCAAGAATATTTGAAACTTCATAACCCCACCAATCTAGGAGCTAGGTAGACAATTCACGATCGATCAGAAAGCACAGGGCGTGCGCCATTTACATTCTAGGACCATCTTGTCATACCATGATTTTTACAGTTATGCACCTCGCGAAACTCAGCTTCAAAGTGGCCATTATTTATGGGACAACCTAATACAAACGTTCAAGCCGCATAAAATTTCTTGGTCTTTGGATCACTTGAAAAGCAGACTTCTTTATAAATGGTACTCCAAAGTTGGTCAAAGACAGGCAGTGGCTCTCCTCTACAAGCTCCTATTCAGGTGACCTCAATTGCTCTCATCGGCTTCGGAATACGCACAATGACCGAGATGGCGTACCTTTCCGACGTCATCGGAACACGTGAACTCACCACGGCAGCGCTGCTGATGTTGTGTTTGGGAACCTGCACATTCACTTCCACACCGCTTGGGCTTTTCTCGGTCATTACGAAACAAAACACAATGATGTTGACGGTGAGCTGTTCCTTTCCTAACGAAAGATTGCTTGAGATAACTACTACTGCTTAATCAGGTTCCTTTCAGCACATGGTGTTGATATTCTTCGTGGGTCTACTCAGCGCTGTCTGTGCATGGTTGGGTTTCAATCTGAATAGTGAAGTGCGTCTCTTCGAAGTCCTGACAGTTCTCAGAAATTGTCTTGCTTGTTTAGGTAAACTCTGGCGTTGTGTTGCACTGGATGAATATCAGCTTCCTGAACGAGTATGGTAATCCTGAAGCAGTTGCACTGACTCAGTCTTGGGATGAAATGCAGAGAAAAGTAATTTAGTCATATTGTCACCTTTGACTCAATCTGAGCTGCGAAGGGCCATTTTAAGACGAAGTTCCACCTCATTTCTATACTGAAATATGTGATAAAAATTCCGCGCCAAGCATCCCTTCTGAACGGTTCCCAGAGGTTTGGGGACATTTCACGTATGCCATAGTTTTTCTCTGATCGCTGCACACCGGCGATTTCTGCCCGAATTCCTGGGAAACTCTGTCTAAATTGCTTGAAAAAGTGTGAGCAATCCCCCTGGGATTTGGGCGAAATTTACCCAGAATTCAGGCGGAATTAAAGCGGAAACTGGCGGTCGACCAAGTTTTATCGGGAATTTACCGGAAATTTAGAGAAAATCCGCAGGCGATTCTGGAAATGCACGATTTACACGAGATTTAGCCGGAAGTTAGGCGGGAACCGGCGGAACTTCGCGAATATCACGATTTACAAGGCGTTTCCCAGCAAATCAGGTGGAAACCGCCGGTGTGAAATCACCACAGTTGGCAGCTCAATTAGATTCTTACAAACTGTACAAAACCTTTCTATACAAACCTTGAGAACGACTTCTGAGATGATATACTGCCTTTAAGCGACTGCTCTAAAATATACACAATCTTCGTTGCACTGAAAAGCAACCAGTGAAACCAAAAAGGCAGCAGCGATTTTATTGGGATATACTGTTTCAGTTCACATGCTGTGGGATCACTGACGAGAAGAACTCATCAGAATGGCTCACGACTCATTGGTTCATCGCTTATGAGACGTACAACCTTCGTATCATTTTCATAGTTAATTCTAATGTTGTGTAAATGTACGGAATTCAGATGGCCGAGGCCGCGGGTTCCGATAAGCTGCTGTGCAACCTGCGAAACTGTCCACTCCAGGTAAGGCTCAAGTCACAAGAATATGCAAAAAATCTACAGCGGCTATAGTGACCTTTCAAAAATAGGGACAACAATACTACTTGAGTTAACCATGATCTTCCTACGGGAACTATGTATACAGGGGGGGGGGGGCATAAGTTATTGTACATCGGTCGCTGGCTCATTACTCTGCAGTGGTGCAATTTTTTTCAACAAGCTAGGTCTAATTTGATAGAGCTGGATTCCCTCTATTTTCTGGTTATAAGCATGCCCTGGATACTCGGGATGTGACGGAGAAATTCTAGCAAAAACTTCAAACTCAAATTTTTGGTGCCGCCAAATGCACTGATTCAGCCCGCAATTCCTGAGCAAAACAGCCACAAATACAGCTTTTGACAACGGATTTAAGTGGAATAAAAAATAGTCCCGTACTCTTGAAGCCTATTTTAAGGAGTATGTGCAAAATCCACTAAAGATCGCGGTAGATAAGAGCACAGGACGAGGCTGTTCCAAAAATTGCTTGGATATGAAAACCAAGCTTAGGTTTCGAGGAGCACAGCTGGCCTGTATCTGGGCCTTTTGATGAGGCTGTATAGCCATTCTTCAGCATTTTTACTCTAGTTTTCAGAGCACATCGAAAATCTGAATGATGTCCTATCTTTTAAGGGAAAAATCCCTAGAACTCAAATTTGGTGGAAATTGGCCATTACCGGTGGCATGGAGTAGCCGTGGTTTTTTGCCCGCATATTCCTTGAACTTGGTTTTCTTGCGAAATCCCGGATATGTCTGGAAAGAGCACGTTTTGCACTTCAAGAAGCATCCGAGAGGTGAAATCCATATCGAGGAATTTGTGGATTTTCAAGGGAAAATTGTCACAACAACCCACTTTTCTCAAAAATTTGTTTCGAGGCCAACTGCTCGATAGCCAAAACTTCCCGGAAAACTGTATCTTAACTAGAAGATACTTTGAACCTTCCTCTATTCGACAGTCAAAAGAGCGGAACAACGCGTGAGTTTCTGGCGGCGAAATAAAAGATCAAACGTTGTACAATAACTTATGCCCCCCCTGTATATGTAATTTTGCCATAGAAATAGTGGAAGGTGTTGAAGAGGAGCAGTTGCCGATGAAAGCTGAAAAGGCTACTCATTGTGAAAAACAAAGGAATTCGGCTCGAATTTACGAAGATTTTTAAACCACCACCGAGCACTCAGGTTCTGCAACTCGTTCCTGACCAACTTCCCAGAAGACGGCGTTCTCAATGACGACCAGAGGACCTGTATCGCCGGTGAGTTCTCACCTGAAAGTAGGAATGCTCCACAAAGTGCCCCGAATTGCTTGGAAGTATTCATAATTGAACCTTTTCACAATCCAATATCTCACCTTTCAGCCAGTTACATGTGTTCGGAGGCTAACGAAAGGCTTGCCAATGAGGAAGCATGCCAGGGACGAGGCAGTGCCAGCACAAGTAAGGAGACATACATGCACACTAAGGTTAGCTTTACATCGCATCCAGCTAGAACAGCGTATAGACAAACTCCTTTGCAAATATATTAAGCAAGTCTATAGGTTGCAGAAGGAATGGAGCTTTCACACTACTAAACTTTGCCATGTAATATTTGAACTAATTTGTTAGCAGAAAATGTAACTAACGAGGATGTTCCCTCAGTCTTTACCTCCGGCTCTATTTTTGTGCTGCAGAAATATTTTTCGCCATTAACTTTAACTGTTCTAAAAACTGTGGTACTAAAGTACTTGAGACTTTACTAGGAAGCAGAGTATTTGAATTTTGTATGGGGTTAGCTGCAGATTTGAAGTGAGCAAATGCTCCACAAACACCTCATAAGGTGGTTGGAAATAAGAAAAAGCTGTGAACAGTCATTCCCAGCTGTGAACAGTCATTTTCAGAAAACTTTTTAGGGACAGGACTGTTACCTAGCCGAGGAAGGATCACAAACGGCAACTTTTAGACAACACCTATTGCGGTTAAACCGAAAAAGAACACTATACGAGGGCGGGTTGAAAAGTTTCCGGAATGACAATAAAAACGAAAGAAATCACATGCACTCAATAGTTCATATTTTTGCCTATTCCCATGGGAGCTCAACGCATTTGGTCCGATCTCTTCCATGCCATCCGTTCTTTCCCTACAATCCCCTTCTGTGAAGCAGACAAAATAACCGTCTACAGCTAAAATTCGCTCTTCGCATAACCATAATCTTTCCTTAGGCAGAAGAAATTTGATTTCCGTGGACGAGCAGGAGTACGTTGGAGTCAATAAAGAAAGATAAGCTGACAGGGAGAAGTTTCGAACTCGATACTCACAGGTTTCCGCCGAGGCATCGGTATTTTTAAAACGGTCATACTGTCATGCAGATGCAAAGGTGTTTTACTTGAGCAGACAAGGGCACTTCGCTAGAATTCCTACTTCAAATTCTTTCAAAAATCTTGGACGATATGGCAAAGTAACACCTTCTCCGATATTTAGCGACATTCCCTCGGCGGGAGCGAAAACAAGTACCACCACCACTGCACGGTAACAAATGGACCTTTCCTTTTTCGGACCCTATTTTGTGGTCTCATTCGAAGTTTCTCATATATCCAGAGCGTAGTACTAAATTTAGGCTTCATTTTCAGCTATGGCTTCTATTTCCAGTCCAAGGTATCTGTTCAAAACAGGAGGCTAAGTTTCTCGTTGGAATATGTTCTTTTAAGGATTGTGGAAATGCGGCACCGCCTTTTCAAAAAGTTTTCTAGACTTATTATCTCTTGTGAAATAAAGACTTATCGTACATAAGGGATGCCCAGAAGCTTCTCGATTTCGTACAGTTTTGATTGCCACCCGCAAAGACGACGTCAGGCATTTTATATACAATTTTTGGAACAGTGGCCTTTCTTTAACGTTCTGCGCTTGGTTCACTTTCTGTTCGCGTGTAGCTACGCTCTATTTTCCAAACCTAAAAACTGAGTTTGGGAAATGAAGAGGATGGTGTGATGTCACCGGCATGCTAATGCGATTTGATTTCCTTTCCGTTTTCCCGTCCGAATAAAACGATATTGTCACCGCCTGAACTCCGTCTCTATCGATAGCTGAGTGCATTCCAAGTTGCTTGGATTAAACTGCTTGTCAGAAACGGACTCTTTGTCAGATCAACTTGACATTCTTAGTGTTTTCATATGAGGGACTTATCAATACAATGCCATAAAAATGTTTGGAAAACAGCAACTATATTGTGGTCATTCCGGAAACTTTTCAACCCACCCTCGTAGTGGGGCAAACCCTAAAAGATCCCTTTTTGCAGTCTGCGGCCATTCTACCCTCATTGCAGCTTTCTGAAATGAGTTGAAACTATTTTCAGGGAGGAGTACAATCAGTAGATACTCGAGATGCTCTGAAAGCCGCACAGTCTGTCCCTGGCACCAGCCAATAGAAGGGATCCAATCCTCCTCCAAAGCAGTACCCAGCACGCCAGTTAATCTTAAAGATGGGATGCAGAAAATATGTAACTTTAGAATGTTAACACACACTAGAAGCAGGAATTTTGATACATTACATTACATTACACTGCTTATAACAAGCGCTAAAAACCATAGTTATCATTGAAATGTGAGTAGAAGTCAGTATTCATCAGTACAAGGCAAAGCTAATCACTATTCCATACAATGTTATAATTTTAAAAAATTTTAAATTTTAAATTTTTTAATTTTTTTTTGAAAATGCACCATTGACTGTAGCAGCTTTAAATTTGGTAATCTACGTGAATGGTTATAGTGATTCTATGATCATGATTTCAAAGCGCCATTTCTTTTGCGCCAACCTAATAATGATAGAAGTCTGCTGATCGGGCAGTATCATTGAGAACATTCTGGGGCTTTAATGCTGGGTTTGGCTTGCCCAGCCTTCTCAAAATTCTGAGAACCAATCTTCTAAAAAAGCCGAGCCAAACGTTTCACGGCGTTGCTTTAGCTATCTCTCGATATATTATATTTGTCCTCAGTGTGAAGCAGAGACTAGCATAAGTTTTCAGGGATGCTACGCACCTCTCGCTGCGGAGCTACACCACCACATCAAGTGCATCATATTTGCATCGTTGCTGACGTGTGTGATTTCGTTTCTGAGCACATGCGTCTGGTATGCACTGCACGAATCGTCGTTCAATTCACAAAACTACGCCGAAGTTCTTTTAGCAGTGAAGTAGCTACAGTTCCTCGATTATTGTATTGCACTATTTCTTATCCCATTCTCTTTTCCATGTTCATCCTGTTACTGCCTTAGGTGATTTAAGCTGGTTTTCTTCATTTATGGGCCAACGCCGCACGGGTACGAAGACTTATCGCCAAATATGATTATTATGGTGCAGCCATTGTCACTGCCTTTATTGTACTACTTATCATATTGAAGTAAGAATATTTGGCTATTTGTAAACTCTTGGTGATTTTTGCTGCAACGCACTGTATCACTGCATATGCTTCAGAAGATATCGTTTAATTCATTCTTTGTGTACTGTGTACATCGGTGAGGGAGTGATTGAAACTACTGTGATTGTTTGGAAATTCTAGGCCCTTCATTTCATCAGAAATTAAACTGTGTTCCGCTAATAAATGTGTACAGGATGCTTATATATAAGTAGGTATATACAAGTACTTATAGTAAATTTATTAGCTCATAACTTTCATCACAAAAGCCAAAACTCCAATTGCTCTTCAGTATTATAGGCTGTTATAGATATGCTCTTTTGCTGAGTGCAGGTTGTTTTATGGTGCTCTTCATCTGGTAGCCTGACGTTTTGACTCAAAGGCAGCACCCACGGAAAAATTTGACCTCGAGATTTCGGCACATTTCGACGTAATCGCGTGTGCTGATCACTGTTACAATGTTGGAAACAGTCAAAACCTTCAAAATGCTTTTTTCTGGAACTTCTCAGCTCATCGCTTCCTAGCAGGTTGGCCGAGTTGCTCGACCTCTTCTTTGTGGACCGATCGAGGTCGACACCGCTGGCTTTTTGACCAGCTGTTTTGTCGGCGAAATCGGGTTTTGGCACTGTTTTGCAGCATTATCGAAGTCAAAGGAAGAAACCGAACTAAGGAAAAGAAGGCTTGACCAATCAAGGTGTCGCAAAAACACCAGTGAACTCTGAAATGATCCCAAAACCATGAAAAAATCGAAAATGTGAGATTGGCGGAAATCAGCCACATGGGTGACCGAGCAAATAGATTTCTTGTAAAATAGCAATAGGTGAGATTAGTTGTGCCAAGGAATGCAAAAAAGGGTAGCTAAAGGCCAGGAAATACCTCAATAACAACAAGAAAAGAAATTTGTCCACCAAATCAGCTGGCAGCAACGTTCCACTGCTGCCACAACTCAATCGAGCGACCCTACGCAGATCCTGATGATCCACGTTAAAGTACTTGTATTTCAAAAACAGTTGAGTTGTCCGAGGTACTACCTTCATAGAATTGTTAGGAGACCCGGTTAGGTTCCAAAACAATCAAAATCTCAGAGACGAAAATTTCCGTGGGTGCTGCTTTAAAAGACATTTTCGGAAGCCTGCATGTGGTACAGAAATCGAATTTATGATCTATCTCGCCAAATGCTTCCCCTCTCTTTACTAGTATGGCGTCGCACTGAACCAACACGAGAGAATCTCCTGCAAGCAATGAAGAACCACCCTCCGAGTCCACCTTTTGTCGGGATTGTCTGCACTGATCGTGATTCTGTGGATAGTGAGTGTCGCCTTACACCCTAGATGGAAGGCGGGTGCAGAACCTACAGCTTACATAATCATATGGAGGGAAAGGAGTCATTGGTAGTGGACAGACATTCATTGCCATTATTCATGCTTGGGGTTTCTGGTGCAGGCCATTGGCCGATTGCAGGCCCTCATATTTCTAGTACTTTCTGGATCATTCGAAAAGGGACATGAAGATTATTGAACTAAGTTCTTTCTTTACTCTTCAAGGACAATAAATACCTGAGCACTTGTAATGTACGTATGCAAAGGAAGAGCTTCAACACTATAGTTCCTGTCACTCTTTGTTAATTTGTACATTGCTCAAATGTGAATTTCTTTCTTCAAAACAAAATGCACTATCATGGCATGAAGTAGTTCTCACTGCACAGTGGGCAATTTCGAGCGTCTAGCCAATCAAAATTATTTCCTGGAGAGCCGATGGATAAAATGCCTTACTTTTTAGTAGATATACTCTGTTTACTCTGCTGCTTCTAAGCACTGCACAGGACCTGTGAAAGCCAAGGTTTTAGGGCAGTTTCCATTATTTCTGAAATAGAGCCCATGAGTGCAAAATCATGTACTGAGGGCTAATTTTTCACGCAGCTGCTGGGCCACACAAATTGAAACCTTTAAGCGTTTCTGCAAACAAATAAACCCCTGCAACATGTATATGCGTTCCAATTTCGAGTTTGTAAAAATTTCCAAATGAATGGCGTAACGAGAACTCACGTAGTAAACTGCTAGACATTTTATGAGGTTTCACAATCAAGAAAACTGTAATTCAAGTGCTGTTGCTTGTATAAATAGCCTATTCAGTCATGGAATGTTAATTTATGTAGAAATCTTATAAACCTCAAGAAATGCGGCAGGATTTGTTAAGGGTGGGCTTGATGAAGGTGGTAGCCTGCAGGTTGGGTCACCATAGGATGTCTTTCAAGACGGTGTTATTCCATTTTTCACTGGGATTTTCTTCACCAAATTTTCTATTTATATTATTTTTTCTCTGAGTCGTCTCTACTTCCCCGATTTCAATGCTTTTCTGTCCAAATTGTAGCCTCGAAAGTGGAGCTTTGCCTTTCCTCACATGCTCTCATCATGTGCGCTATAGGTAGGAGTCTAACGAATCTTAGGTGTTGCTCAGATAAACCAGGTGACTCATAGCAGTCTTTCGTACCATTACCTGCAATGACATTCTGGAAACAGAACTCTTTGCGAAGCTGCAACCCCATTTCCTAGGAACTTATCGAAACTCTCCGTCCTAGAGAGTAGCGGTTTTGGCCTACATATAAGTGTTTTCTGTAAAGGGTCGCAGGCGCTCGCAAAAATAAAACACATGCTAGTATACAGGAAGATTATTGCTAGCCTATACACATACTTTTTAGGCGGAATCTCGTGGAACTTTTTTTAGATCTAACCGAAAACGCGAATGGGTCAAGTGCTTAGTCGCTCATTTCTCGGTCAAGTTTGGATTACTTCCATATGCCTGAGAAATATGGTTATTAGGAAATATGAAAGCTTGTTCCAAGATCTATTGAAAGATTCCCAAACGGGAAATTCAGACGACAACACAGACGACAGAGACAACTTATGAAGTGCTCATCTGTTTTACGTGAACGATGTTGGATTTATATGCTATCTTTTCGTTATCCAATCATGCCGTGCCAGGTGATCGGTCGCGGAAAAAACACTTATATCGTGTGCGCGGACTATCAGCGAATGCTTTGGTGCAGTAATCACAACCTGTTACGGTAGCTCGAAAAGAGCATTTTGAGCGGCTAGATGTGCGAATTTGCACACTGTGCGGTGGACTATGTGCAAACGTTACCTTACCGCACCCTACATTCTCGATCCACCTCTTACAGCCGTTGGTGATTGTATTCTCGGCATCTCATGTTGGTACATTTTAACCGTTACATAGGGCAGTCCAACTAATAAGTTACTAGTACATCTTTTGCAGTTTCATTTCCATATCTCCGTTCAATACATAGAATTACTCACGGCTAAGCACTTTTGCTTTCAATTTTGATCAGATCAACAATTGCTTTCAATTTTGATCAGATCAACAATTTTTCCAGTCTTTTTTCTGCATAATTCGACTGCTAGAACACAACCACATCATTTCCCGTACACCGTCTAGTCCTTGAGAGGTGACCAGTGGGTTAACCGGTTTTACCCATCCAATCTCATCCTATTTGAATCTCCTGCTGAAACCGAACCACCTGTGCGCTAAACTTAATGTATACACTTGTTGAAACCTGAAGTTTTAGGCGTTTCGCCCTATAACCTATAATTCAAAGCAAATGTCTCCGGTGCTTAACAATAGAAGTGTAAATTATTTTATTCTGTTCCATCACTCTAAGCGACATTTTCATACGAACAAAACTTGCAGCTGTTCCGAAATAACCCAAAATAACCCTGTCTTCCAGCTGAGATACCAGTCACACAAAACAACATGAAAATGCAATAGCACCGTAAAAAATCACAACCAAGGGAGCCTTCAGTCGTTCTTTTTAGCCTGTCTACTCTTTGTGGGTTGTGCCTGTTGAGGAGCAGGTGAGCATCTCCTACAGCGAAGTAGACAAAATATACGAGATATGAGGTACTGGAGTATATAAAGCACAACAAGAACAACAATGAAGAAGTCGAAATTGAGGGTTGCAAGAGGGTGGATTGGCGAGTGGCCAAGAAACGCTGAGCCATGGTGGCGTCCGACGTGTTCGATGTAGTGCAGTGCGGTGGCAAACGCTGAAGTCGATCGACTGCGGTATTCCTTGGACATCTCCTTGGCCACGGTAGAATACCTGAAATCATAGTGAATCAGAAGAGTTGTTCGCTTACTTACTTACTCGGCTTATTTACTTACTTGCTTACTTACTAGGCGTACTTACTCAGGGTTTCACAGCGAGTGCAATGACAGTGTCAGGCAGGAGAAGCCTGTTGGACACGAATGGATCATTGAGATTACCCAGGATAAACGTGTTGACGCCCTCTTCTACGACGGGTGAGTGTGTGCGTGCTGTTTACACGTTTACCTAGGGTAATCTTAATGATACATTTGGCCTCTGGTTCAATAACTTTTGATGGGATTGCGAAAACCACAATTCATTCGAAATCTGTATATATAAAAGTGAAAGTTTGAATGTAAGTATGTGTGTATGTATGTATGTATGTATGTATGTATGTATATATGTAATGAATAGAAATTGCGGAGAATGAACCAATCTGGACCAAATTTTGCACACATATCCGTCTTGGGCCGGCGGAGGTTTTAGGCTACTTCACCTCCGGAATTATCGATTGATTGATCGATTATATCGATTTTATCGATTTTTTGCTATTTTCGCCCAGGGACTGGCAAAAACATGTCTACTGAGGTTACTCATTGCGCTGAACATGAAAATGACAACCATTTGGGCGACGATATCGATTTATTGATTTTATCGATTTTTTTCTACCTTCGCTCGGGGACGGGCAAGGACGTGTCTACTGGGGATCTCCAATGCGCAGAACACGAATATGACAACCGTTTTGGGCTGAACTATCGATTTATTGATTTTATCGATTTTCTCCACTTACGCTCAGGGACGGGTGGGAACATGTCAGGTGGTGTTCTCCATTCTTCCTAACACGAATATGACAACTATTTTGCAGGAAATTATCGATTAATTGGTTTTAACGACTTCTTCATGTTTGAACAGGTGAAAAAATAGGTTAACGAGAATATTTAACATAGTAGTCACGATGATGATCATGAGAGAACGATGAGCACTTCAAATGGATGAATTTGCACCCTAATTATCCGCATCAGCGTGAAATACTTTGGGTAGTAAAACTCCCGAGCGGAGCCGGGTATACCGTCTAGTCTGTCATATAATCGCCATAGTTACCTCAAGGACATCGCATAACCAAAGGCAACAATTCTGCATCATTGCAGGGTTAGGATTCATGAAGGCATAACCGAGGAAAACGCAGCTAACAAGCTAACATTACCGTCGTGGATATCTTAGCATGACACAGTTTATACGGCAATCACTCATGCTAACCATTAAATAAATAATAATTGGTAATCGATACCTATATATAAACAAGAAAAATTTAAAAAATTAAAATAAAACGCCAAGAAAATGAGAGCAGCTGCAGGAAATCAAAAACAACCGAATTATAATAATATGAACATTCTTCGACCCCTCCATTTCATGGAGCAGTTTTGAAATTTTCCAGACAGTGGTCAGGTGGAGGGAGGGGATGGTGATGCATGCAACATGTCTTAGAATTCTTAATCAATTACCCATCGTTTTGTTACCATTTGCTTAATCGTAGTGAAAAAACAGGGAATTCTTGACGAAGTAATGGCAGATCTCCGATACTATTCATATGGAAGAAAAGACCGCTTGGCTTATGAATTTGGGTAAATTCACATTTTACTGCTGCAATCACTTACTTTACTCCCTGAAGCACCGCGTTCATTGCTGCTAAAAGTGTTTCTTCAGTTAGTTCTCCTTTGCTCACTACCATTCCGAGACCCTGAAGGATCGAATGGATATTTGCTGTTCACTATTTACAGGGACCAAACTATAATAAATTGTCATAGAATTGTTCTCACCTTGTTTACAACCTTTCGAAGATTGTGTCTGTTGCTGCCGTAGAGTGGTATCCCGACCACTGGAACACCATGAGCCACAGCTTCCATCAACGACGACATACCGCCATTTGTTACCAGTAGTTTGCAGGATTTGTGAGCTGTAATATATTCCGATTTCGAAGACAACTTCCACTATTGACCGATTTCTAACAAACCCAGCAAGTCATTTTGAGGGATGTAGGCGGTTAGGTTTATGTGCGCTGGTACATCTTCTTCTTTAACTCCCTTCAATTGCACCTTATGGCCAATTCGCCAATAGATACGGTATTTGGTCAACTTGGAAAGAGCACCGAGTATTGCTTTGACCTAAATATAATTGAATTTTGAGATTCATAGAAGTAACACTCGCTTGCTCGAGTTAAAGTGCTTACTTGCGACTCCTTCATCTCGGCGTGGTTTGCCTGTGTGCCCAAACTCACAACAATTAGGCCTTCTTTGGCAGATTCTATAGAGGTATTCCATGGCTAAAAATGTGGGCTATGGAATGAGAGCAGGGACACGAATCTATGACTTAGCGTATTAGTTCCAAGAATTTCTGCAAGGAACCGCTCGTTTCTGCTTTTTTGAGAAGGCCGCGCCTCCCTCCTCTTCCGAGGAAGAGATTCACATATAGAGATCTGCGTTGCCACGCACGATCAAGGATTTACGACTTACGACTTCAATGATATTTCTTGACATTTTTTCAAATGAGTTACGTTCTACGGGAGCTAAACTTTCTGTAGCGCACACTTTTGTTCCCAGCGCTGGGGATGCTAGGTTTCCAACACAATCTTTCCTTTGCCATTTTCGGTCCTCCTGTGCCACTGTGGATGCTAACGGGGGGGGGGGGGGGG